>CAUYQU010043943.1:0-41000 GCA_963574635.1 Cheracebus regulus
ATGCAGGATTGTTACATAGGTACATACATGGCAATGTGGTTTGCTGCCTTCCTCCCCATACTTTTAAATGATTTATTATACTTAATATGTGAAAACAATAAACGCGTTTTTAAAATTGTTAAATATAAAACAGGTATTCAAATGTATTGTGCAGAGTACATAAAACTTACATATCTCTAACCAAGCTTCCTTATTGAAAGAGCCACGTAAACCAGACTCCAAATTTCCAATTTGTTCTTTCTCCTCTGAGACACTGAGGAAGGAAGACTCTGTAGAGGTTGCATTCTTCTTTGCTGCAGTAAGCAATAAACTAAGCTTTGTGTTATGCAGGTATGTGTGTGTGTGTCTATGAATACATACGTAGCATAAAATCTATATAAAGTATATATAAAATATATACCACTATGTATACTACTAGTATATATACTATAGTACAACTAAATATAAAGAAACAGCTTTAAATAATGATAGTAGCTAATATTTTGAATTTGTCTTCAAATTTTGCATGAGAAGGAAATCATAAGTTATAGTCTTTTATCTTTTTGGTATGACGGGAAATAAATTGCTCAATAAATTTTTATTAAAATTCAGTGTGATCCCAACTAGTAGTAAATATGATCCATGATATATTCTTTTAACTTGATAATACAATGTTTTTACTTTTTAAAAAACTGTAACAATTTGGATCCTTATATTCTGGCCCATGGTTTTTTGTGATTCCAGAGTTATACTCATCACCACCTCTCTGGGTTTACTTTTGCAGGAGTCTGGTAAGACTTAACATTAGGCTCAGATGTAAAGTTTTCCCTAAATATAGTAGATAATGCAGATAGGCCTGCAGCAATGAATTTGATGTTGTATTCTGGGGTGTTTTAGAAATTTTTGAAAATTTAGAAAGCAGAAAGCAACCTAATTTTCATATGTTATCTATACTCTGTGGTTATTCACAAAGAAAATTACTCAATATTTTAAAAGAGAGTTTATTTCCTTTGTATTTTTCTCACTTACCTTGGCAATCTTTTTAAAATTTAATTAAATTAATTAATTTATTTTTGAGACAAGGTCTTACTCTGTTGCCCAGGTTGGAGTGCAGTGGTGCAATCACAGTTCACTGCATCCTCAACCTCCTAGGCTCAGGTGATCTCATACCTCAGCCTCCTGAGTATCTGGGACTACAGGCATGCACCACCATGCCTGGCTAGTTTTTGTATTTTTTTAGAGATGGAGTTTCGTCATGTTGCCTAGGCTCAGGCTGGTCTGGAACTCCTGGGCTAAACTAATCCACCCACCTCAGCCTCCCAAAATGTTGGGATTACAGGCATGAACCACCATGCTTGACCAAATATTACTTTTTTAACTGACAAATAATAATTGTATATATTCATGCAGTACATAGTGATGTTTGAATATACATATAATGTGTAGTGATCAGATTAGAGTGATTAGCATAAGCATTGTCTCAAACATTTATCATTTGTGTTGGGAACATTCAATATCCTCCTTCTAGGTATTTTAAACTATGTTTTATTATTAGCTATAGTCATCCTACAGTGGTATAGAACACGAGAACTTGTTTCTGCTATCTAGCTATAATTTTTTATTTTTCAGGGATTCTATCAGTGTAGAATACTGAGTTAGGGGTGTTTATTTCACAAAATTTTCATTGCAGAGAGAGCAAATAAGGTCTAGAAGAGATATGATTTTATTTTCTGCTAAATAACAAACAGTTTTCACTCATTTGAATTTATGACATTGGAACAGCATTGACAGATCACAAGTTCTTTGGTGATGTCAGTGAAAACAGATTTACATGGTTTTGGTTTGTGCCCCAAAGCTTATGAATACATTCTTTGCCAGTGAGATACACATGTGAAGCACATGAGCAGGTGAAAGTGTGATGACATGGTTGTCTCTTCCTTTGCAACCACAATTTATTCCTTCCATGATGCAGTTGAACATCTGTTTTATGTTTGAAGATTTTTCAAAATGAATTTATTAATTTTACATGTTACTAAGTAGAACGAATCATCTAAATTGCAAAAACATCATAAAATGATAAAACTATGCAAATTCTTCTATCGTCTTTCTAGAAAACTTAAAATATTAATTTTTTCCATAGCAATACTAATTGTTAGAGAAAAATGTGCCTTAAGAGAGTACTTCACTTGCATAAATAATAACCTAAATGTTCATCTATAATAAATGGGGCATTTTATGTCTTCTGATTCTCACTTAGATTTATAAGTACTGCTCTGCTAGATGGTCACTGTGAATATCTATGCTACATTATCTCCTTCTAGAAAGCTTGTGCCATCTGCAATGTATTTTCCTTCAAAACAGATGGTAGGTGACAGGGAAGATTTTACATTTTACATGGAAGATTTTTTTTTTTCTGGTGGGAAAACTGAGGCTGTTGTTGAATCTTTAAATTATTCTCAAATTTAGACAACATGTCAGGTCCGTATCTCTTCAAGACCAGCACTGTTCTGAGAATGTCATTGGAACCATTAAAATGGCCACTTTCCTTTCAAAATTTTTAGATCAACAAATATTTATTAACTTTCTTTTGTTTTCTGAGTGTTCCAGGGGGTTTTGAAGAAAATGAAAGGTCTGCCACTACTTTTGGTGGACATAGCCTAAGGAGGACACATTCTCAATGAGCTACATTTTTGAATAAACACCTCATATTCAGTACAGGTAGAATTGCCAACTTACTTGCTTCTGAACAATAGAATCTGTCTAAAGAGATGGCACATCACTCCCTCGACTAGATTACACATATGGCAAATGTGAAGGGATTTTGCATGTGTTAAGTACAATTGATATTGTATGAATCATAAGGTAGATTAACCTTGGTGGACCTGATATAATCATATGAAAGCCCTTAAAAGACAAACTCAGCCCTTTTGTGAGACTCTCTTTCAAAGGTTTTAAAGAAGTAAGTTGTTACATTGTGAGAGAGCCTTTGAGAGGTCATCAGTTATCAATGAAAACTTGAAAAATAAAAATTGCCTGTAGTGGCATGTATTTTATCCTTTTTGGAGGAATTAAGAGTATGAGCATAGCTAGGGGATCATAAAATTTATTATTCAACAAGGACACAGTGAAATGAAAGAAGGAAAGGTGAGAAATTAAGTTGGAACAACAGGAGGGTACCAGGACTACTCTTGGCAAACCAGACTTTGTATCAGTATCTCGGTCACTCCTGTTATAAAGCACCTCCCAGATAATAGGTACAGTGCTTTCCTATGTTCATTTGCTGTCTCTAGAGATTGGTTATTTAAAATTAGACTGCTCTACCCCCATTGAAAATTTTTAACCTAAAAAAATGTCATTGGTCATTTTAAATCTATTTAAATTTCAACTGAGAAAACTAGTGTTTCATGTTCCAATTTTAGATGTCTTATTATAACTGTGTAGTGTTTCATCTTCTATACACACAGTCTGACTTTATTTCCCTTGCTCCTTTACCAGTTGTTTTAAACATATTCTTCTTAGCTCATTGTAACCTCTCTTCTGTTTTCCTTTTTGTTTCTTCCTATTTGGGAGACAGTGTGGTATAGGAATTAAAAGCACAGTGCTAGATTCTGACTGCCTTGGATCAAATCTTGGCTCTACTAGTGATGATCATTGACAACTTAATTCATCTTGCTGTGCCTTAATGTTCTAACTTGTAGTTATGAATAAAAAGGGAGATTTAAGAAGTATCTGCTTCATGGCTTGTGGAAAGATAGTGTGGGCACATAGTTAAGCAGTCAATAAATACTAATTCTCATTATTAGTTCCCTATTAATAAAGGTTCCAAGCAGGCCAATTCACTTAGGTTTTGTAGTGTAATATAACTTTTTGTTATAACTAAGAAAATAAAATTAATGCTTCCTAAAAATTAACTCGCTAGCTTAAAAAGAAACCTGCTTGGTATCTTCTGACAAATGTTTCTCTTTAGGCTTTGTTTGGCTCAAAGAATAATGTGGTATTAAGCTATTGATAATGATACCACTAAGAAACATTGGTCATCATTCAGAGTAAGTTTGATAAAATAATTTAAATGTGGGAATATCACTGCATTGAATAACTTCAGCTATAAACTGGTATTCTGTTTTCTTTATGTAAGGTAACTATCTGCTGATTTTATCAGTCATTGAATAGAAGCATTAGTTAAGTAGATACAGACTAAAAAGTCCCCAAGTCCTTAACCAGTTCTCAAGGAAATTATTTTAAAACAAAGAACTATGGCAATGGAAAAATGTCTGCAAATTAAAGCCAAAACATACTTCCGTGACTTTGGTCTTTAGAGACTATGATTCCAGCAGGATTAGCTGACTGAAGTTCTAAGCATGTTTGATAGTTCTGAATCAAGTTCAAGTATTCACATTTACAGTCAGTGCCCTAGAATTAGATATGGTTAATCTGACAATCAAGTTCAATGGAAAAATCATTTCCGTGAGAACCACAGCACTGTTGAGTATGGCATATCGCCTTTGGAAGGTGGATACATTTCCCATGAAATACACTTTAGATGACTCTATAGTAAAAATTTAATAAGCCTGGCTAGAGAATGTTCACTATGATTCATTTTGCTAATTTGGTACATTTGCTCAAATTTCCATTAAACTAAACAAAGATCCAGTTACTCAATTACCAAAATATTCAGTTTTATGATTCCAGAAAAAAAATGCAAGGGAAAAATGAAGGTGATTCTTGAGATGTGAGTCAAACATCTCTCAATATTTTGGAAAGGTGAGTCATCTCTTGGATATATTGTTTTTGGTTACATCATTTAGTATAGAAAAAACCAATGATGACATAAAACAGAAGCAAAGTAATCTTCAAAGGAGAAAGTTAAGTAATTTTTTCTTTCTTTCTTGCATTTGTTGATGAACTTAGATAAGCCCAAATATGAAGATATTACATATCAAAATAAGTTGAGAAAAGACTCATGGATTCACGCTTCATATCTACGGGACAAAGTGAACTAAACAACCGAAGAGTTTTCCAAAGAATCTATAAAATGTGAATAAATAGAAAATTTGGATCCTAGCCCTCCTTCTGAGACGGGCAAATGATTCCGTTCTCTTTTCTTTGTTTGAATAGCATAGACATACATTTCATAGATATTATTTATAATTAATTCTCAAATTAAATATTATTTAATTTTAATTTTCAATATTTTTCTCTGTTGCTTTGTATAAGATTTAAAGGTTTTTTCAATTTTCTTTTGGGTAGCTCTACACAGTATTCTCCATAGGCACTTCAAATTTTACATGTCAATTTAATTTGTTATTTCCTGTCTGGTCACACTTAATTTGCCTTCTATATTCTAAACTATAGTCAACAATGTCACCATCCACTCAATAGATAAAGACTATTAAAAATTCTAGCGGGAAGAAACTTATTTAGCTTCAATTAAACCATGGTTTTCCAATCACAGTTTTTTTTTTTTTTTCAGAAAATATTTATTAAGACTTTACCAGTATACAAATTAAAACTCTTACAAATAACTGTAAGATCCTACACAACCTGACTTCTGTTATTTCACTAATTCATTTCCTACATCTCTCTGGCCTCACTCGCACCTCTCCAGTCCCACTGGACCCTGCCAGGGACTGGTTTGAATTTACTCTAAGACTGCATTTTTAACCTGTTGATAGATGACTCTCAGACAATAATTTGAAGGGAAGGCAGCTTCATGTTTACTTTAAAAATGTGAGACAAGCAAAAATTCCAGAGCAATAGGTAGCCTTAGTAAAACAGTTGCAATTCCTTTGGAATTTTTTTCCCTATAACCTGCAACTCACTGATTCTACAAATGATGATTATTTCTTAAAGTGGTCTCAAAGGGTCTCTCTTTGTTATTTTGCAGATGCCATTAGCATGTACATTTCATTATTTTTTAGCTAAAGTGAATGTAAATATTTGAAAGGAATAATGAATGGCAGAGTTATCAAACTTTTCTAACTGAAATCTAAGCATTTCAATTTAGATTTTCTAATGAAGTCAGTTTACTATAGCATATGCAGTGGTGATAACAAAATGATTAAGATTCTGACATCTGCATCCAGATTGCTACACCCAAATTTTTCTTCTGTTGCTTTACTCACTGAATGATTTTGGTCAAGTTATATTTGAGCTACAGTGTCCTTATAATATAAACTGTGAATAATAATTGACCTTTCCTGCTAGGAACATCGGATTAGTGAAGGTAGACCAGGTCAATATTCTAAAACTTTAGCACATGTGAGAATCACCTGGAGGTGTTAAAACAGGTGTCTGACATTTTAATTTCTACCAACAGTGTAAAAGCATTCCTATTTTTATACAGCCTTGCCAGCATCTATTTCTTGATTTTTTAATAATCACCATTCTAACTGGCCTGAGATGGTATTTCATTGTGCATTTCTCTAATGACTAGTGATGTTGAGCTTTTTTCCATATGTTTGTTGGCCACGTAAATGTCTTCTTTTGAGAAGTGTCTGTTGATATCCTTTGCCCACTTTTTGATGGGGTCAGTTGTTTCTTGTAAATTTGTTAAAGTTCCTTGAAGATTCTGGATGTTAGACCTTTGTCAGATGGATAGATTGCAAATATTTTCTCCCATTCTGTAAGTTGCCTGTTCACTCTGACAATAGTTTCTTTTGCTGTGCAGAAGCCCTTTAGTTTAATTAGATCCCATTTGTCAATTTTGCCTTTTCTTGCATTTGCTTTTGGCATTTTTGTCATGAAGTCTTTTCCCATGCCTACATCCTGAATGGTATTGCTTAGGTTTTCTTCTAGGGTTTTTATGGTTTGGGTTTTACATTTATGTATTTAATTGATCTTGAGTTAATTTTTGTATAAGATGTAAGGCAAGGGTCCAGTTTCAGTTTTCTGCATATGGCTAGCCAGTTTTTCCAGAACCAGTTATTGAATAGGAAATGCTTTCCCCATTGCTTGTTTTTTTTTCAGGTTTGTCCAAGATCAGATGGTTGTAGATGTGTGGTGTTATTTCAGAGATCTCTGTTCTGTACCATTGGTCTTCCTGTCTGTTTTGGTATCAGTACCATGCTGTTTTGGTTACTGTAGTCTTGTAGTATTGTTTAAAGTCATGTAGTGTGATACCTTCAGCTTTGTTCTTTTTGCTTAAGACTGTTTTAGCTATATGGGCTCTTCTTTGGTTCCTTATGAAATTTAAAGTAGTTTTTTCTAATTATGTGAAGAATGTCAATGGCAGTTTGATGAAAATAACATTGAATGTATAAATTACTTTGGGCAGTATGGCCATTTTCATGATATTGATTCTTCCTATCTATGAGGAGGGAATGTTTTTCCATGTTTGTGTCTTCTGTTATTTCCTTGAGCAGTAGTTTGTAGTTCTCCTTAAAGAGGTCCTTTACTTCCCTTGTTAGCTGTATTCCTAGGTATTTTATTCTCTTTGTAGTGATTGTGAATAGGAATTCATTTATGATTTGGCTCTCTGCTTATCTATTGTTGTTGTAAATGAGTGCTTGTGATTTTTGCCCATTGACTTTGTATACTGAGACTTTGCTGAGCTTACTTATCAGCTTAAAGAGTTTTTGGGCTGAGAGGATGGGGTTTTCTAAATATAGAATCATCTCATTTGCAAACAGTGACAATTTCACTTCCTCTCTTTCTATTTGAATACCCTTTATTTATCTTGCCTGATTGCTTTGGCCAGAACTTCCAATACTACGTTGAATAGGAGTGGTGAGAAATGGCATCCTTGTCTTATACCAGTTTTAAAAGGGAATGCGTCCAGCTTTTCCCAATTCAATATGATATTGGCTGTGGATTTGTCATAAATAGCTGTTATTATTTTCAGGTATGTTCCATCAATACTTAGTTTATTGAGTTTTTAACATGATGTTGAATTAGGCCTTTTCTGCTTCTATTGAGATAATCATTTGGTTTTCATCATTGCTTCTGTCTATATGGTGGACTATGTTTATTAACTTGCATATCTTGAACCAGCCTTGCATCCCTAGGATGCAGCCTGCTCGATTGTGGTGAATCAGTTTTTCGACATGCTGCTGGATTTGGTTTGCCGGTATTTTTTTGAAGATTCTTGCCTAGATGTTCATCAAGAATATTGGCATAAATTTTTCTTTTTTTGTTGTGTCTCTGCCAGGTTTTGGTATCAGGATGATGCTGGCCTCATAAAATGAGTTAGAAAGAAGCCCCTCCTTTTCAATTGCTTGAAATAGTTTCAGAAGGAATGGTACTATCTCCTCTTTGTGCCTCTGGTAGAATTCAACTGTGAATCCGTCTGGTCCTGGGCTTTTTTACATTGGTAGGCTATTAATTACTGCCTCAATTTCAGAACTTGTTATTGGTCTATTCAGGGATTTGATTTTTTTCCTGTTTTAGTCTTGGAAGGGTGTATGTGTCCAGGAATTTATCCATTTCTTCTAGATTTTCTAGTTTATTTGCATAGAGGTATTTATAACATTCTCTGATGGTAGTTTGTATTTCTGTGGGGTCAGTGGAACAGTGTAGTGATTTCTCAAGGATCTAGAACCAGAAATACCATTTGACCTGGCAATCCCATTACTGGGTATAAACCCAAAGGAATATAAATTATTATACTATAAAAACACAGGTACATGTAGGTTTATTTGCAGCACTATTTACAATAACAAAGATCGGAACCAACCCAAATGCTCATCAATGATAGACTGGATAAAGAAAATGTGGTACATATATACCATGGAATACTATGCAGCCATTGAAAAGAATGAGATCATATCCCTTCCAGGGACATGGATGAAGCTGGAAGCCATCATCCTCACCAAACTAACACAGGAACAGAAAACCAAACGCTACATGCTCTTACTCATAAGTGGGAGTTGAACAACGAGACACATGGACACAGGGAAGTGAACAACATATGCTGGGGCCTGTTGGGGGTTGAGGGCATGGGGAGGGAAACTAGATGACAGGTCAATAGGTGCAGCAAACCATTATGGCACATGTATACCTATGTAACAAATATGCACATTCTGCACATGTATCCTGGGACTTAAAGTAAGATAAAAATAAAAATAATAAAAATAAAAAACACAAGTGTCTGATAGATGGGATTGCATTAAACTCAAAAGCTTTTGCACATCAGAGGAAACAAATGAGTAAAGAAGTGATTCACATATTGGGAGAACGTATTTGGAAATCATACACTGAAAAAGTGGCTAATATTCAAAATATACAAGAAACTCAAACAAAGCAAGAAAAAAAAAACTAGCAAAAAAACCAAATAAGACAAAACAACCCCCAAATAATGCAATTGAAAATGGGGGAAAAAACCTGAATAGACATTTTTCAGAAAAAGACACACAGCGGCCAACAGGTTTATGAAAAGGTGCTCAACATTTCTAGTCATCAGATAAATGCAAATTAAAAGCACAATGAGGTAACACATCATACTTGTTAGATTAGCTACTATCAAAAAGAAGAAAGAAATCAAGTGTTGGTAAGAAAGTGGAGAAATAGGAACCATTGTGTACCGTTGGCAGATTTGTGAATTAACATCACCATTTTGATGTGGAGCTTCCTCAAAACCTAAAAACAGAATTAACATATAATCCAGCAATCTCCCTTCTGAGAGCATATCCAGAGAAAATAAAACCAATGTATTTAAGAGTTGACTATGTTTTTATGTTCATTGTAACACTGTTCACAGTAGCAAAATGAAAATAACCAAAGTGCCCATTAACAGATGACTCAATTAAAAAATGTGATATAGGCCGGGCATGGTGGCTCATGCCTGTAATCCCAGCACTGTGGGAGGCTGAGGTGGGAGGATTGCAAGGTCAAGAGATCGAGACCATGGTGAAACCCTGTCTCTACTAAAAAAAAATACAAAAGTTAGCTGGGCGTGGTGGCACGTGCCTGTGGTTCCAGCTACTTGGGAGGCTGAGGCAGGAGAATTGCTTGAACCCACGAGGCGGAGGTTGCAGTGAGCTGAGATTGTGCCACTGTACTCCAGCCTGGCGCCTGGCTACAAAACGAGACTCTGTCTCAAAAAAAAAAAATGTGATGTATATAAACACAATAGAATATTACTCAAACTTTAAAAAGCCGGAAATCCTGTCATTCAGGAAGATGTGGGTGAAACGAAATGATATTTTGCTAAGTGAAATAAGCCAGGCAGAAAGAGACAACTATTATATGATTTTACTTACGTGTGAAATTTAAAAAAGTCAAACACATAGAAGTAGAAAGCAAAATGGTAGTTACCAGGAGCTTGGGGAAGAGGTGGATGGGGAAAAGAGGAGATGCTGATCAAAGGATAGAAAGGTTCAGTTAGACACAAGGAATAAGTTCTGGTGATTTATTGCAAAGTATGGTGACTATAGTTAATGTATATTTCAAAATAGCTAAAACAGAAGACCTTATTTTATATGTTTTTCATGTAAGATAGGTTTTATTATTTATTTTTGGTTCAGGTGTACATGTGACGGTTTGTTACATAGGTAAACTCAGGTCATAGGTGTTTGTTACACTGATTATTTTATCATTCAGGAATTAAGCCCAATACCCAATAGTTACCTTTTCTCCTTCCCTCCCTCATCCTACCTTCCATCTTCATGTAGACCCCAATGTCTGCTGTTCCCTTCTTGGTGTTCATAAGTTATTATTTAGCTCCTGTTTATAAGTAAGTATTTGGTTTTCTGTTCCTGCATTAGTTTGCTGAGGATAATAGCCTCCAGCTCTATCTATGTTCCTGTGAAAGAAATAATCTTATTCTTTTTTATGGCTATATAGTATTCCATAATGTACATGTACCACATTTTCTTCATCCAATCTGTCACTGATGTGCATTTAGGTTGATTCCAAGTTTTTGCTATTGTGAATAGTGCTTCAATGAACATTTACATGCATGGTCTTTATGTAGAATGTTTTACATTACTCTGATTATAGACCCAATAACAGGATTGCTGGTCAAATGGTACTTCTGCTTTTGGCTCTTTGGGGAATTGCTGTACTGCTTTCCACAATGGTTGAACTAATTTACACTCCCACCAAGAGTGTTTAAAAGTCCCCTTTTCTCTGCAATGTCACCAGCATCTGTTATTTTTTGACATTTTAATAATAACCAGTCTGAGTTATGTGAGATGACATCTCATTATGGTTTTGATTTGCATTTCTCTAATGAACAGTGATATTAAGTGAACAGTGATTTTTTTCATATGTTTGTTGGCCACATTTATGTCTTCTTTTAAAAAGTGTTCATTCATGGCCTCTGCCCACTTTTCTATGGGGTTGTTTAAAAGTTGTTAAGTTCAATTAGATCCCACTTGTCAATTTTTGCTTTTGTTGTGATTGATTTTGGTGTCTTTGTCATGAAATCTTTGCTCATTCCTATGTCCAGGATGGTATTGCCTAGGTTGTCTTCCAGGGTTTTTATAGTTGTGGGTTTTACATTTAAGTCTTTAATCCATCTTGAGCTGACTTTTTATATGGTATAAGGAAGAAGCTTCAATCTTCTTAAAGGGAGGATTTTAAATGTTCTCATCACAAATAAATGATAAATATTTGAAATGATGAATATGCTAATTATTCCTGATTTGATCACTTTACAATGTATACGTGTATCAGACATGGCACTGTATCCCATAAATATACACAAGTATTATTTGTCAATTAAAAATCAAGTAAAACTTTGAAAAATCAGGTGTCTGAGCCCCATCCCCAGACTTTCTGATTCAGTACTTCTATGGTGAAATCCAAGAACTAGCCTTTCTAGTAAGTTTCCCAGTGATGCCGATGCCACTGGTTCAGGACCACATTTTGAGAATCCCTGGGCTAGATTATTCTGCAGTAATAAGTAATCCCACATTTTAGTGGTTTATAACAATAGAAGCTTATTACTCAGTGTATGCAGCAGGAACATTTCAGTCTGCTGGGGAACTCTGCACATCATGGCCACTCAAGGGCCCAGGTTTGTGGGGCTTTACTGCCACATGTGTATCCATGGTATCAGGAAGAGGAAGAGAACATGGTGAGTTACGAACTGACTCTTGAAATTTCTGTTTGGAACAAGCAGGAAGTAAAGTAGTAAAGTTTCAATGTAATTTCTGGTGTAATTTCTGTAAGTAGCACTGACTAGAGTTAGGCAACTTATCAAGGGGGTGATGCTACTTCTGAGGCTTGCTTGGATATGCATGGGGAGGAGAGTCAGAATGACAGGGATAAAGAGTGCTGTCATCTTTGTATTGACATTGCAAAGTGATGCTCCTTTTCTTTTTTTCTGTCATCTTGAACTGACTTTTGTTATTTCAGCCTCGTGTCTTTACACAAATCCTGTTTCTGAGACTCTAGCCTTGACATCTGACTCCCATTTCTTCAACCTTGCATGTTCTGTGTCAATATAACAGCTAAGAATTATTGATTAGGTCATTATTTTATGTGTTTTACATACAGTCTTTCTTTTAATCACTAAGTCTCTTTTCTCCATGTCACAAATAAGGAAACTGAGGTCCAGAGTCCTTTTGGCTTTAATCTGATAGTTGTCCTCCATCTACTTCCTTGAACTTGATGCTTTGGACTTTCCCTTTAAGTATCCTCTTCAATTGGTTCATCGACTTCATTTGCAGAGCCTGGAGCTCACACTGGGCACTCCTCTGCCTTCTTGGCTCCTGGAGAAGAGGTTAAAACTTAAATGATAAAAAACCTCCTCACATGTTCATCTCACGGGTATTGGAGAGCTACAGCATATTACAGGTACTTTCACATGAGTCCTTTAAATTCTACTAAAACATATAGCAAAAAAAGGAATTATTTTTTCTCATTTCAGCTTTGTGAAGCCATTATTTTTTGGTGAAGTTTTTATGCTCAATAAATTATAGCAATAGCATGCATCAGTTTTTCCTGAATCCCTACCACTTATTTTAAATTTCATTCTAGAAAGAGAAAAGTACAGAGGGAAGAAGACAGGTTTTGGATCCAGGTAAACCTAGGGTCAAGTCCCTGTTATATTACTATACTAGCTGTGGGACTTTGACAAGGACATTTGATTTCTCTTATTATAAAATGAGAACAACCTCAAAGAAACCTATTTTTTAGGTAAAGCATCACTTTTCTGCACTGCAGGGGCCTGCAGGAAAATTGAACAGGAGGTGATTGGACCAATAAAAGCTTATGCAACTGTAATTAATTAATGAGATATGTGGGCCTGTTCTTTACAATCTTTTCAGCTTATTTGTGCTGCCAAAAGATGAATTCTCAGTCTCTAGAGGAAGGGATTAGCAATATGAAGAATTTGAAGTGATCTTTCTCTTCTAGAATGACTGTTTGTTTTTCATCTCTGTTCAAATAGCCAAGTTGATTTATTTCATAGTTCTAGCTTTGCTTTTATATTATCTCATATTACTTCATCATAATTGTGGTTATTTGTTTTTCAATTTAAAAACATATATCATGCATTATGTGTGCCTTAACATTCTGTTAAGCATTATTATGGATACAAGAAAATTAAAAGGCATGATTCCTGCTGGTAGGAATGTTATCTGTTAATTGAAACAAAGTTAATACTTCAGTAACAACTCTAGGAAAATTCCAGATTATATATTATACACTATCATATTGTGGGAATAGGTGAACATCTGTAATATATGGCCGGAACTTTGCTTTCCACTAAATTTTGGGAAAAATTTATTACATGGATACTCTCCAAGGGGTGTTGTTTTATTTGGTAGATGGTATATTGGAGTATGTTTATACAAGATACAGAAGGGGTAGATTTCTGTCATGTCACCCCTCAGACATATGCCAGGTGGGTCTTAACAGAAAACTAGACTCAGAGAGGAGAGACTAATACTCCAGAAGCGAAAACCCTCAGTGTTAAGTTTTTCAAAATACATTTGTTTTTTCCAATTCATTCTCCACCATGCTATCAGGGTAACCTTTTAAAAATGCAAATCTGATCATGTCAGTCAACTACTTTACTACTTTTTCATTGGCTTACATTATATTTTTCTAGGAGAAAGGCCCAAATCTTTAACATTGCTTAAAGCCTGCTGCAGGCTGGCTTCCCTCTACCTCTGTGCCGTCTCTTTTATGCTAATGATACTTTTTTTTTTTAATTATCATACTGTAAGTTCTAGGATACATGTGCAGATTGTGCAGGATTGTTACATAGGTATACATGTGCCATGGTGGTTTGCTGTGTCTGTCCACCCTATCAGCTACATTAGGCATTTCTCCTAATGTTATTCCTCCCTAATTCCCCACCCCCTACTATCCTTCCCCTTGCCCCTCACCCACCAACAGGCCCAGTGTGTGATGTTCCCCTCCCTGTGTCCATGTGTTCTCATTGTTCAACAACCACTTATGAGTGAGAATATGCAGTGTTTGGTTTTCTGTTCTTTTGTCAGTTTGCTGAACCCAAATGATGCTCTTTAAACAGAAGCCACAATGGTCTGCTGTCAGCACTTCCATACTTTGTTCACCTTAACATGTAGCCTTGGCACCAATAGTTCCTTGTGCTGAAATGCTTTTCCCTGTACCTTCTACTGCCTGGATAGTTCTCTATTTATGTTCAGATCTCAATTAACAATTCCAGGCTGTGCTGTGTAGCTTTGGGGAAATTATTTAAACTGTTTTTCAAACCTTTACGTTCAGGGGTACATGTGCAGGTTTGTTATATATGCTTTAGTTTCGGTTTCCTCATCAATAAAATGGGGATCATACCACCACCTATGTCATAGATTGATTGTTGGGATTAAGGAAGACTATATGTATAATTCTCATCACAGTGTTGGTATCTATAAATTAAATAAATGTTATTATTATCATTACTACTATTCCCATTATTCCTAAGTGAAACCTATTCTACTATCCAGGATAAAGTCAGTCCTTCATGTTACGGATTTTCATGGCACTGTATTTTTTTTTCCTCCAAAGTATGTACTGTGATTTATAATTATATAGTTTTGGTCTGTTTTATTGTTAGTCTCTTTCACTAGTCCTTAGACTCCAGGAAGGCAGCACATTGGTTCATTCCTTTATCCCCATTGCCTGTGACAATTTCTTGTACATGTTCACACCTGAAAAAGTAATTTTGTGATGTGATATAAATGAATGAAGTATGTCCAACTAGTAATTAGTTTGTCAGAGGGGACCTGTTCATTTTCTAAAAACCATGTTTTTATTGTCAGAAACTCCAAAGCAAGCTTAGAATGTCAAGGTTTTTGTTTTTCATTCATAAGAAAACTCTTTTAGTTTCCCTCTGAGTCAGAAACAAAACTGCACCCATGCCTATTTCAGGTCTCGGATTTAGGGATTTTACAGTTGCTGATCTGCTCCTTCAGTATTATCTTATGTGAATTCAGATCTATGAGTACTTTATAAAGGGCGGAATTTATGAACTTTCGATTCAGTCCCTGTGAGCAGGAGAAAAGATAATTAAATAGAAGCCAAATTTCTGAGAGTGAAGCTAATGTATGTGAGAATCAGGATCAATTTGTAGTGACGGGTAAGTCAGCATGGATAGATCATACAGACAAAATGCTCATTGAGAACAAAAAATACAGTTCTTGTTGTTAGTCAAAAGTCTTGTCCAAATAAATTATGGGTGTAGGAAAAAATTCATAACAGAATGAGCACATGAATAAGAACTGAACAGAAAGAAAAAATTAGTAAACATTCATCTCAATTCTTATCAAATACAATTCCATGTGTACATTCCTAAGATGAGCCTAAGTTAAGGTGTGAGAGCTAGAGAGATGTTTTTTGGTTGTTATGTTTTCAAAAACTTCAGTCCCAGTAATGGTAGTGCACTGCTTATCCTTATGGACACATAATGTTTCAAGAGATTGCCCTCAAACAATTTCTTATCTACTTGATGCTTCCTTTAAGCTTCTTTTTTTCAAATTTTCATTTTTTTAACTCCCTCATTGAAAAAAAAAATGTGCTCAGTGTCTCTATGAGATCAAGCACTTTGTTGGGTATGAAGGCTACAGCAAATAATAATGCCCCTTAGAAATCTATATTCTAACTAGGAGGCTCCTGAGCAGACAAAAACATGTAATGTGGTGTAATATAGAGGCCCTCAGAGGAGAGGTTCCTAAACCAGAATCAGGATATTAACAGAGGTTTTGCAGAGGGTGTCATGCTTGAGTTAATTCAGAAATACCAATGGGAGTGGGTCAGATGAAAGATGTGTATACAGAAGGTATAAGTTGCTCTAGTAGAAGAGAGCTGCAAATTCTACTGTAACATTAGAGATGAGAGAGAGCTCATATATTGTGGACATTTCGCATGGGTCTTGAGGTAGGCAGAGGAAAAGCTGAGGCTACATAATAAAGACCTTGTATGTCTTGGTAACAGTTTTATTTTGAAAACTACTGGAAACAATTGGGGGTTTCAAGTAGGGAATCTCTGTGTTATTTTACACTTTTATATGTGACCTGGCCAGCTACCAATTATTCTCTTTTACTATAGAGTCTCTCTGCTTAACCCAGCTGGCATGCTGGTATTTATAGAATGCTGTCTCTCTGGCCATGTCTCATTAGCTCTTCTATCAGATTGAGGCAATCAGATGCCTTCTCTTTTGAGTTTGATCTGAGGACCACCAAAATGCAGAAATTAAAATATTTCCTTGAGAGCTGTAGAATTACATATTCTGTCAAGTAGGTTTGAAAGTAGAGAAGGAAAAATGAAGCAGTTATCAAGAGAAAAGCAGAGGCCTAAAACAAAGTTGGATTATTTCTCTGAAATTATGATTGCTATCTAATGGTTGCAGTCTTAGTTCCTATCAAGGCTTAAGTGATTTCTTGGCCTTGGGTCCTATAGACAGCAAACATTCTTGTCGTAGTTTGGGTTTCTCAAATGCAGACCACCAGATATGGGTTCATAAGAAAAAGATTTAAGAAACGTTCCCAGGAAAATGAAGCAGAGTAGGTAGGACCGGGAAGGGAAGAGTGGTACAGTATCAAGCCAAACCCAGAGAAGGGCAATTCGGGTTCAATACCTCAGGAATTCCACAGACAGTGGAGGTCACGCCCTTGAGGTTTTTACAATCAGGAATGCAAGGAGCCAGGGTATTGCTACCTCTGTACTTTTCAGTCACTGATTAAGAACTGCCCCTCAGAGATCCCAAATTCCAAGGGAACCCGGCCTCTCTGTGCCAGTAGCTGAGAGAAGCTCTTGACCACTGGTTTTAGTACTGGCTGTTAAGGGTTGGGGCATGCCAGGATCCGTGTGCTGGACTACAGTGTATGGATCCAAGACGTTGTGGCAGAGCACAGAGACTATCGGCAAGACTCCTTCAAATGAATTCCCCATTTAAATTTGTTTTCATTTCCCTGAAGTTGTTTTACGTAACCTTTATCCAAAAATGTTTAAAATAACAGCATGATGTTATTAAATTATGTTTTAAAACAAGCACTCTGGTTGCAGTATGGAGAGTGGATGGAAGGGATATTAAGTTAGGAAGACCAGTTAGAAAGCTATAATAATTCGTTGACTAAGTATTTTATCTAGTTAGCAACAAAGGTTTATTAAGCATCTATTGTGTACACATGGATGGGGATAAAGCAATGACCAAGACTAAAAAGGTACTAACTAGTCTTGGATATTTTATCTAATAAGGGAAACATGTTGATAAAAATTATAATTGAGTATTTATTTTCTTAGGCAGTTCAGGTTGCTATAAAATTACCATAGACTGGGTGGCTTATAAAAAACAGACATTTATTTCTCCTTGTATCCATGTCAGGATACAAGGAGAAGTCAGCAGTCTGCAGCCCAGAAGATGGCCCTGAGCAGAACCTGAGCATAGTAAATATATTAGCCAGGAATGATGGTGGACGCCTGCAGTCCCAGCTACTTGGAAGACTGAGGCACAAGAATCACTTGAACCCAAGGGGCAGGGGTCGCACTCCAGCCTGGGTGATGGAGCGAGACTCTGTCTCAAAAAGAAAAAAGAATTGTGCCTTCAGCTATTTCCCTAAAACACACATTTCTCATAACCTCAATCACAGAGAATGAGTCTACCACCTCTACCTTCTTAACTCTTACTTAGAAATCCTATGTTTCTTAGAAATCCTACCTGTCTGCTGGTAAATTGAAATAGGGGTGCCTGTATGTTCAGATTCTGATGAAATTTCAAAATAAGGGTGCCTGTATGGTCAGGTTCTGCTGAGGGCCCTCTTCTGGGCTGCAGACTGCCGACTTCTCCTCGTATCCTGACATGGCAGAGAACAGAGAAGCAAACTCTCTCTGGACTGTTTGAAGGGCACTAATCTTATTCCTGAGGCTTCCACCTTTGTGACCTTATCTAATCCTAATTACCTCCCAAGGGCCCCACCTCCTAATACTATTACACTGGGAGATAAGAGTTTCAGCATAGGAATTTTAGTGGGGCACAAACATTCAGCAACACTGAAGGTCAAGGTTTAAATATTACTTAATCCTTGAGCTTCATTCCATTCATTCCCACCTGCAGTCAGGTAGGCTTTCTAAGAAAGGTAGGATTTCTAAGAAAAAGTTAAAAGGGTAAATGAATAAAAGATTCAATGATAAGCTATTAATAAAGCTAAATAAAATGAACTAGAGTAAACAGAATTGAAAGTTGAGCATATGAGAGAGCAAACAATCTATAGTAGGAATGAACAAGGGCTGTTATCTGAACTGAAATGTCCAAAGCTGTTCACAAATTCCTTTTATGCCTGAAGTAATGAAGAGGATTTCTTCTTGAGAAAGATATTTTCTAGGCTTAAATTAGGTAAATGAAACCCTCAACAGATATCTGAGGTCATAGAAGTTGCCTGTTAAATACATGCAGGCCTTTGGGCAGACAGCCTGGAAAACAAGGAGAAAACACAAGGGTGCTCATGGTATTCCCCAGTGCCATTGCCCTGGAGGCCATCTGGAGGAGCATAACATGAGCATAGCTGGACTCCAGCACCAGCTTTGAGATTCTACACAGTTTACTTGCCACTATGGGACTGGTACCCAGGCCTTATTACCCAGCAAACTTAAATCCCTTTTGGGACAAGATTAGAAGGTAAATTTAATAAACAAAATGCATCTGCACATATTACCCTGAGGTTCTATGGCAAGTCTCAATTGCAATGTCAAATAGCACCTAAGTGTGAAGTACATAAACTTTGTTTTATTTTGTTTTTAATTAAGACTGTTTTTCAGAGCAGATTTAGGTTTACAGAGAAATTGAGCATCAAGTTCAGAGAATTCTCATATATTCCATCTGTCTCACCCAGAGTTGCCCCTCTTATTAACATTTCACATAGTTATGGTACATTTGTTATAACTGATGAACCACTACTGATATATTATTATTAGCTAATATTAGTTTACATTAGGGTTTACCCTTTGTGTTTTACAATCCTGTGTGTTTGGTTATTTCATGTATCCACCATTGCAATACCATACAGAATAGTTTCACCATCCTAAAATTTACCTATATTCTACCTGTTCATCCTGCTCTTTTCCCCTTAATCCCTGGCAACCACAGATCTTTTTACTGGCTCCATAGTTTTGCCTTTTCTAGGATGTCATATAACTGGAATCAGAAAGGATATAACATTTTCATATTGGCTTAACTTAGTAATATACATTTCAAATTCTTTCATGCCTTTTTATGGCTTGATAACTCACTTCTTTCTATAGCTGAGTAATAATTTGTTGTAAAGATGTAGCATAATTTGTTTATCCATTTGCTTATTAAAGAACATCTTGGATGGTTCCTATTTTGGACAATTATAAGTACAGCTGCTATAAACCTCTGTGTGCAGATTATTTTTGTGGGAATAGTCATTCAACTCATCCGTTTACCTAGGAGCATGATTGTTGGATCAAATGGTAAGACTACATTTAGCTTTGTGAAAAGAAAAAAATGCCAAAATTTTTTTGGCCAAATGCCAAACGAGCTGGACAGTACCCAGTATCTCACCCTTGCTCCCTTTCCAAAAGCATGTGAAGGTCTCCTTTCTTTAGGACCCTAACTCAAACTAGTGACAGATAACACAGATAGAATTCAGGTGCTGTTCTTCTTACAGTTAACTTTCACATAATTTTTTTCTTTCAATCTTAAACACTTATCTGATGAGAGTTTATTTTCTCCAGTTTGAAGATGAGGAAACTAAGTCTTAGCCAAAGTTTATACAGCTAGTTAGTGGTAGAGATAAACTGGACATACCCCAATCATTTAAAATCTCATGTGGAATAAGGAGAAATACAAGTTAAATAAGCATACAAATAAACTAGCTACTTCTCCCAATCAATGTGGAAGTTTTAATGACTAACTTGGCTGACATGTGACTCTTCCAGATAATATCACCGTTTAAAAGTTGATGTTTCTCATTTGGAAAATGAGAAAGGCTTTTACACTGTTGATGGGAGTGTAAATTAGTTCAACCACTGTGGAAGACAGTGTGGTGATTTCTCAAGGATCTAGAACCAAAAATACCATTTGACACAGCAATCCCATTACTAGGTATATACTCAAAGGAATATAAATTATTCTACTATAAAGACATATGCCCATGTATGTTTATTGCAGCACTATTCACAATAGCAAAGCCTTGGAACCAACCCAAATGTCCATCAATGGTAGACTGGATAAAGAAAATCTGGCACATATACACTATGGAATACTATGCAGCCATAAAAAAGATTGAGTTAATGTTCTTTGCAGGGACATGGATGAAGCTGGAAACCATCATTCTCAGCAAACTAACACAGGAATAGAAAACCAAACATTGCATGTTCTCATTCATAGGTGGGAGTTGAACAGTGAGAACACATGGACACAGGGAGGGGAACATCATACACCCAGGCCTGTGAAGGGTTTGGGGGCTAGGGAAGGGATGGCATTAGAAGAAATACCTAATGTAGATGGCGGATTGATGGGTGCAGCAAATCACCATGGCATGTGTATTTCTATGAACAAACCTGCACATATGTTCCAGAACTTAAAAGTAAAATAAAATAAAACACTAGATGACATTTCATCATGTTTTAAATATGTAATAAAGAAAGCCTTTGAGTGGCCAAAAGAAATAGAAAAAAAAATTGATGTTTCTCATGCCACAACCTGAAGGAATAATTAACAATGGTATTTTATTCACTAGAGGATAATTTTATGACCAAGTTGACCTGAAATGCAACTAGACAGACAACATACCATTTAAAAATTTCTTCTACTATTCTTGAAGTAGAAAAAAAGAAGTAGTGATGATCCTTTCTGAAACTAGAGAAAGCTGGTAAGGGAGTGATATGGTTTGGGTGTGTCTCCAACCCAAATCTCACCTTAAATTGTAATAATACCCACATGTGAAGGGCAGGGCCAGGTGGAGATAATTGAATCATGAAGGCAATTTTCCCCATACTTTTCTTGTTATAGTGGGTAAGTCTCATGAGATCTGATGGTATTATAAATGGGAGTTTCCATGCACAAGCTCTTTGCCTGGCACCATGTAAGATGTGACTTTCCTTCTTATTCTCCTTCTGCCATGAGGGTGAGGCCTCTCAGTCATGTGAAACAGTAAGTCAATTAAACTTCTTTCCTTTATAAATTATCTAATATTGGGTATGTCTTTTTTAGCAGTGTGAGAACAGACTAATACAATTGTTACAAATTGTTACTGGTAGAGTAGGGTGCTACTGTAAAGATACCCGAAAATGTGGAAGCAAATTTGGAAATGGGTAACAGACAGAGGTTGGAACAGTTTGGAGGGCTCAGAAGACAGGAGGATGTGGGAAAATTTGGAGCTTCCTACAGACTTGTTGAATGGCTTTGACCAATATGTTGATAGTGATATGGACAATGAAGTCCAGGCTGAGGTGATTTCAGATGGAGATGGGGGACTTGTTGGGAACTGGTGTGAAGATGACCCTTGCTATGTTTTAGCAAAGAGGCTGATGGCATTTTGCCCCTGCCCTTAGAGATTTGTGGAACTTTGAACTTAAGAGAGATGATTTAGGATATCTGGTGGAATAAATTTCTAAGCAGCAAAGGATTCAAAAGGTAACTAATTTGCTTTTGATTTTACAGGTTCATAGGAGGAAGGAACTTGCCTGTCTCAGATAAAACTTTGGATTGTGGAATTTTGGGTTAATGTTGAGATAAGTTAAAGCTTTGGGGGAACTGTTGGCAAGGCATGATTGGTTTTGAAATGTGAAGACGTGAGGTTTGAGAGGGGCCAGTGGTGAAATGATATAGTTTAGCTGTGCCCCATCCAGATCACACCTTGAATGGTAATAATCCCCATGTGTCAATGATGGGACCAGGTGGAGGTAATTGAATCATGGGGGTGGTTTCTCCCATACTGCTCCTGTGGTAGTGAAAAAGTCTCATGAGATTTGATGACTTTTATCAATGCACCAGAGTTCCCCTGCACAAGTTCTTTGCCTGCTGCCCTGTAAGATGTGATTTTTCTTCTAATTTGCCTTCTGCCGTGATTTCGAGGTCTCCCCAGCCTGTGGAACTGTGAGTCAGTTAAACCTCTTTTCTTTATAAATTACCCGGTCTCAGGTATGTCTTTATTAGCATTTTGAGAACAGTCTAATACAGGGGGATATGTTTTATAAAGAATGAGTATTTTATAGAATTGTTTGCTAAGACTAAAAGGGAAAATTTTAATGTAGTAGTTAATTCTGCACATAAAAATGCTATATAAATGTTTTAATCATTTTTGAATACATCTATCATAAAGCACATCTTGTGAGTTACTGAAATTAGAGTGAATCTCTGAAACAGAAAATGATTGAGAATCCTTCAGTATAATTTAGGTGTTGTGTTTTAATTTAAAGGGTCTATATTGACATTCCTCGATCATTCATCTTGGTGCCTTGAAATGTCCAAAACACACCAAATGATTTCTAGCCATTGTGTAGAATTCTAAACACATGCAAAATATTACACTCAAATGATATATTATTTGGAAATGAGGAGCTGGGTTCACTTGCCTTTCTATGCTCCTCCCATCCAACTCTATTCTCCAGATATCAGTAAAGTGGGAATTTACAGATTTCTCTTTTCAGCACCTGTGTTAGTTTCCTAAGATTGCCATAACAAAGTACCACAAATTGGGTGTGGCTTAAAACAACAGTACTTCATTGTCTCAGAGTCTGGAGGCTAGAAGTGTCAAATCAAGGTGTCAGCAGAGCCGTGTTCCCTTTGAACTGAGGATCCTTCCTTACCTGTTCCTGGCTTTTGGTGTCTGACAGCAATCTTTAGTGCTCATTGGCTTGCAGCCGCCTAGCTCCAATTTCTGCATTCACCATTACTTTCTCTTTGTGTATCTTTCTGTCTTCACATGGTTGTCTTGTTATAAGAACACCAGTCATTTTTGATTATGGGCCCACGCTACTCCAGTATGACCTCATTTGAACTAATTACATTCGACACAATTCTATTTTCAAATAGAGTAACATTCTGAGGTACTGTGGGTTAGAACTTCAACTTATCTTTTTCTGATGGGGGCCACAATTCAACATAGTACAATTTTCTTTTGGACTGGAAACACAACTTTCTTATGGAAAACTGCTCTTTAATTATTTCAATGATCTAATTCTAGTGTATGTGGCTTCAGGTTCAGTACAGGTGCAGAGTATTCAGTATTCAGCTGTAGGTTGGTCCAGAGGTTGGACTGTAACTTAAGCTACATCTATCAGAGTCCTTAGGATTTAAAAAACTGGATCTAGAGAAAAGATTTGGCTCTCTTTGTGATGAAAGATATGAAATGTGGGACATGCCAATACCTGTTTTTAGACTCATGAAGAAAAATCAGTCCCCAAGAAATGGCAGCAAAGCAGAGATAAGAGATAAAAGACAGCCTTGACAACAATTATATAAAGTCTCATTTAGCTTCAAGTATTTGAAGAATTAGTTTTATTTAAAAAAAATGTGTGTGTATTTTTGTGTGTGTATATCTGAGTCTTTTGTTAGATGTATATATTTTAAATATATTCTCCCACTCAGTGGCATATCATTTTCCTATCTTAATGTTTTCTTTTGAAGAATTGTTGTTATTCAATGTAGTGTAGTCTAATATTTCTTCTTTTAAAATATTTCTTGAGGCTATGATATATGGTACGTACATATTGAGAATCATTATATCTTTCTGTTGTATGGAGTCTTCTATCATTATAAATGGCTCCCTTTTTCTAATAATGCTTCATACTTTAAACATGGCTATACATGCTTTAGTATATCTATACTAGCTATCTTTCAATTAGTCTTTAGATATTTCTTTTTCCAGTCTTTTACTTTCTATCATTCTGTGTTCTCATATTTGTCTCTATTATGAGGTACATATAATTATTATTTTAATTTCTTACTTAGAGTATTAGGTTTCTTTATGTTTCACGTTATTGTTGGTAGATTTAACATTTGTAACATTTCTATTTGTTTTATCAGTCTCCCACCTAATACATGTTACCTATTTTTTTCATTTTTTGGATTGATCAAATATCCTTTTATCATTCTATATATTGTTCCCTATCGTCCTGTTATTTATGTATTCCTTTGCTCTTCTTTTGTTGGCCATACTAAATATTATATTATTTATTATTGAGTGATTAGAGTTTAACATAAATTGGTACTTTTACTACTTCCTGAAAAATCTAATGATTTTAGAACATCTAACTCCATTTATTCTGAAGGTAGGACAAAGTACCAGGATTAGTCTTGTAACCCAAACCCGCTTTAAGATCAAGAAAATGTTTCATGGTAGCATGAAGACAGTTTTAGTTAATACAAAGTCATGATAATTTTAAAAAAGAAAAAACACTGAGCTGAAAGGAGACCTGGATGAAATGAAAAGTACACAGTTGACATAAATAATCCTAGGAAACTAAATTTGTCATTGTAGAATTAAATTTCACCATGGAAAAGCTAACAAACAAAACTGTGTGGAAAAATGAGTGGGATGGAAGACAGATTTTAAAAGTGTTTTCAGGAGAAAATGAGGGAGAAATGATTTAAAAATAATTGGGAGAATAATGAATATGGAAATCAGATAACGAGTTTTTTAATAGCTTCTATTTCTCAGAAACAAAAATGTAAGAACAGAAGCAAAATCAGATAGTTTTTTAAATCTATGGTTCAAATAAAATGATGAAAAAATAGTGCTATATGAAAACTAGCAACATGTTTTAAACTAATATTAGAACAATGTATTCTAGTTAGAGTGAAGCTGAGACTTAAAATCTACCAGTGGCTCATGATAGACTGCATGTTTTCATGTGTCTCTTTTCCCCAGTATACATTTTATAGAATTTAAAGTATTTCTAGGGTTTGTGAAGATAAAGAGATACCGGAATCCTTTCTTTAACCACACTTAGATGACTGTCAGAAAAAAGCAAGCATAGCAGTGGCTAATGGATATTTTGCATAATTAACCATACTCTATAGCACTGAAGGATACTTCTCAGTTTCCTGTGGAAGTCACTACCAGAAGTCATCCAAGCTAGTCAACCAGGAGTTGTGTGTGCACCTAGCAATGAGTTGTAAGAGACATATCATAGAATTTTCTAACACTCCTGCTCAAACACATCCTTCTCTATTTTAGCATAATCTACTGTGTAATAATTAGGACATGGATTTCTAGCAACAAGGTATGGTTGAGTCCCAGCTGTATTGTTATGATATAGTGAGATTTCAAATTCATGGCATTGTATTGCAGTAGATTTGCAGCATTTTAAGGTCACTACATTTTAGGCCAAAGTCATCAAGGCAAAAAGTGTTTATGTATTTATTTTGTAATTTTCCTCAGCACCTAGGCAATGGCCACTGGAATGCCTTGAGTGCTATAAATGGAGTTCTAGCTCAGAGTGACATCTCTGTGATACAAATGAGTCCTAGGGTTGAGAATGATTGGCTCTGCTAATCCAGATGAAGGATGATTCATTCAAGCATGTAAACACGCTGAAGAATTCTGGAAATACTTGGGAGACAGGAAACCTGTGAAAAATTTAAACAATTGTGATCATGCATTGTGAGCTGGGTTCAGTTGAGATATTAGTATTAACGCGACCATATCTAAAACCATAAGATAATAAAGTCCACTATTCTCAGGTTGTGCAAAATCAGTAATAACAAAACAAACTTCTATAAGCATCTGAGAAGTGAATCAATCAGGATTCAGTTGCAAGAAACAGAAAATGTTGCAAATATGTTAAACAGAAAAGGATTGAATTCAGGATTATCTTTTGAAGGTCTGGAAGAGTAGGTATTCAGCTAGCCTTCTAAGTAAAAACTTCCTAAACACCACCACTAACTGGCCCAGGAAAGGAGCTAGTACTTGTGTCATAATTAGGAAGGGAGAGAATCAGTTGCTCACCACTGGAAGGCTTCTAAACTTGCAAACATTGGTGTAGCTGCAATAAAGGGATCAGAAAACTCCCACAACTGCTGCTAAACACTCATACAGCTGGCCACTGAATCCTGGAATTCTGCTTCATGAAAACCTAGCATGCTTTTCTGTGAATGTGTTTGCTCATAGCAACAGTCAAAACAGAAGTAAAATGACCTCCTCCTTACTTCCACCATCTAAATATCATGTAAATACATCTAATTGGTGAATTGTAGCTCACATCCAGCTCCCTAGCTGCAAAAGTGTTGGGAAAATATAATTTGTAGATTTTCTAGCCTTTGCAGTACTAAAAGTTGTGCTGAAGAAAGCTGTAGTAGGTTTTAAATATCAACTTACCATGTCTGCCACAGCAGGCTTAACGAATCATTAACAAAATAAATAAATAAAAATAAGATTTTTTTTTTTTGTAAAGCAAAATGCTAGTAAAAAGTGAAGATTTCTTCATAGAATTTTGAAAGGAGAGGGTAGTGACTCAAGAATTATACTTAGCTAATTTTCTTTCCTTTGGGAAAATCATTTTTGGGTGTGTAAGGATTCAGAAAATGTCAAACTAATGTACGTTTCCATAAAAAAGACTTACAGATTAAATTTGACCAAATGGAAAATAAATTGAAATGAAAATCTCAAAGGAAAAATTGTGTTATAAAGGACTTACAGATTGTTTAAAGGTTTAAGGACTTATGGATCCCAGTCCCAGGGATCCAGTCGGATCATGCATTGTCAGGTGGATTTGAAACCCAGAGTAGAATTTGGCCCTTAATGCTTCCTTCAACTTTTTCTGCTTCAATTATTTCTGTGTCTGCACCATTGATAACAATGGGGAAGGATATTTCTCATTGTCCCACAGTATAGATGAGGACCGCTTCAAACAGCGATAGTTATCATTCTCGACTTGTTCTTGCTAACAATAACTAAACTACTTACAAAGTTTGAAAGTTGGGATAGAATCTAGCTTTTACTTCTATCTACAAAATCAAAACTGCACATAAAGTCATTTAAATGCCAAAGAATTTGTCATGTTTTTCTGGATCTTTAAAGCTCTTATTGAAAGATCTGAGTCTTTGTGGGTGATATTTTACATTGGAAAAGCTCAATCAACCATCCATGGTAGATATTAACTGTCATCAAGCCTCTCTTTATATTACTTCCTCTCTTGTCTTCGTGAATATTTTCCTAACAATCAGTGCCTGCAGTATTATCAGCAACATGCACTGTAAAATGGCATAAAATGTGCTAACATTAAATAATACCTTTATAAAAACAGTGAGTATGAATGATTGAATGATGTTTTTCTTCTATTTTTCTGTATGTACCAAGTTTTCCATAATGAAATTATTTTTATGTGTAATTCATTACATTTTTAAAAAGGCACCATACCATTTTAGTATTATGCCAGTGTTAGTTACTCCTTTCATTGTTTAAAAGACTGTATGATTGTTCATACATTTTAAGAGTGACTAGGAGAGGCCAGACACTGTGGCTCATGCCTGTAATCCCAAAACTTTATCCAAGAACTTTGGGAGGCCTAGGTGGGCAGATCACCTGAGGCCAATAGTTCGAGACCAGCCTGGCCAACATGATGAAACCCTGTCTCTACTGAAAGTACAAAAATTAGCTGGGCATGGTGGTGTGCACCTCTAGTCCCAGCTACTCGGGAGGCTGAGGCAGGAGAATAACTTGAACCCAGAGGCAGAGGTTGGAGTGAGCAGAGAGAGCGTCACTGTACTCCAGCCTGGGTGACAGTGAGATTCTGTCTCACAAAAAAAAAGAAAAAAAAAAAAGATTATGAATACTGGGAATATGGGCAATGGGTGCTTTTCTATACTTTAAAAATTTAATACATGTGTACTTTTAATCTTAACAATATATTTAAAAGCCAATTGTACTATTCTATAAATGAGCTTTGATGAAAGTTGTGGCTCAAAGTAACACAGAAGGACTCTTAATTTTAGAATTTGATTTTTTTTTTTCTTGATGAATTAGGGAGTGGATCTCTGATGCTAAGCTTTCCAGGCACACCCTATGTCATTCAATATGAAAGTAAAATTTCTGGAAAATAAAGTATATAAAACTGCTTAAACAATACACATTTTTTTCTTGAAGAAAAACATCGTTGAACAATCTAACAATTCAACTTTAAAAATTTATATTCAATCAGTGAATCTGAGTGACACAGCCATGGCTCATTTAGAAAACTATTGAATTCAGATTTTTGAATGATCGTTTTTGTTTTCAAATGTTTAATGTGAAAAGCCAAACAGATTTTTTATGGATTTATGAAACTTAATGGAAACACACACACACATACACATCAATACTCTTATATATAAATACGTAATATTGAAAGTGTTCTTAGTAAGGGAAGCAATAGGGCTATTGGGTGGACTATCTCAGACCTGCCTGTTTATTCATCTTTACCTACTCCTAGTACATTTTATTCCAGGGGGGGCCTTTTTTATATCTACTTCCTCAAAACCTGCTGTTTTCTAGCTTTAATGCTAGAAATTATCTGCTAATTTGATTCCTACTAAATGATAGATAATTTAATCAGATCAGATATAGAATGCCTGACATACTTGAAATTTAAAAGAGGAGTTTGTTGGGCATAGTGAAAAAATAACAGTATCAACAATAAATGGGCATAGATTTAAGAAATCTCAGTTTTTAGTTGGATCTTTTTGTTAACTTTTTGAGCTTGAGAAAGTCCCTAATTCTCCAATCTTTAGTACCCTCTTTCATCGAATTGTAGTAAAACTTACCTTGTAGGACCATTATGAACAGTCACTCACTATTGAGTCAGGAAATGCATGGGAAGAGGGTTCTAAGGTTAGTTGTTCAGATGTTACTTGTAACTAGCAGAGAATGGTATATTTTACTTTTAATCTGGTAAGAGGATTGAGTAGAGATATTGGTGAGTAAACAGCCCTTGGGATGCTTTTCTAGGCTTTGTTCTGCAACTCTGTATTATATTCATTTGAGTGATCTAATGACCATACCTAGTTCACCAATCTTTTCTATTGCATGCTTATTTATGTCCTAAAGTTATTTCTCATGGAAGACAAAACCATGCGATGTAAGGACAGCATAATCACGTTACCAGAGATTGTTTACGGATAGTTGTCTGGTTTAATGATTCCCATGCTTGGTAATCTCTCCCATGCATCACTGTGACCAGCAGTGATGTTTGGGTGCTGCAGAATACAGCTAATAAACACACTTCCTAAGCCTCCCTGTTGCTGAACTCAGCCAAAAAGCTGCACATGAGTCTAAACAGATGTTTCTGTTGTTTAGGCCGATGAAGTTTATAGAGTGCATGTTTATCTTTCAAAAGAGAACGTGGAGAGTTCATTCTTAGACTTCCTAGTAAAGTTGCAACAAAACTGGATGAGCATATCAAGTCATTCTGGGGCTTTCAGAAAAGATGGTCCTTTACTAGTTGGTAGGAAAGAAATGAGACACATGGAAATTGATCTGCCTTAAAACGGTTGATATTTTAAAAGACAGAGCCTGGACAATGGTTTTCATCTTAATAAAGGGGCTGCCTCTTCAATATATCTGATCATTAGGAAATGCACTTAACCAGACATCGTGGCTCACACCTGGAATCTCAGCATTTTGGGAGACACAGTGGTGCAGATCACTTGAGGTCAGGAGTTTGAGACAGGACTGGCCAGCATGGTGAAAACCCATCTCTACTAAAAATACAAAAATTAGCCGGAGGTGGTGGTGTGTGCCTGTAATCTCAGTTACACAGGAGGCTGAGGCAGGAAAATTGCTTGAACCTAGGAGGTGGAGGTTGCCGTGAGTCGAGATCATGCCACTGCACTCTGTCATAAAAAAAAATTATCTTCATGTCAAGTTAGTAGAAATGAAATAAGCACAAAGGTGTCAACATTTTCTATCCATATTTCATATGATTAGAATAAAATTATACACATAAGGAGAAAACTATCAAGGAAATGAAAATTCCATATATCATTTACGTGAGTCATCTCTGATTTAAAGTGTTGGCCACAAGAAGAGAACATTACTTGTCCAATTCAGCATTTGTCTTCTAACAGTTTAGCAGAGAAGATAGATATGAAAGTAGTCAATTACAATGCAGTGCTATGAAATAGATATAAGCTCTGCCCTAAAATATTTGTCATTTGGTTACCAGACATCAGATCACTTTCTTATTTTAAAGGAATGAAAAATAAGTGGGAGGGAGGACTCTGTTCTCCAATATAAAGACAGAAAGGAGTGGACAATACTTCTCTGAACTTTGTCAGTGCCAAGCATGGGTACGTCATGGAGCATGAGTAAACGCCAGGGCTAGCATCATGGGTGTGTGACCCAAGCTTAGAAGGGCTCAACACTTTGTTTAATGCTCCTGATTTAATGGTTAAATATTAAAACTATTAATATGTTTTGGACAAGGGGCCCCATGTTTTCACCTTGCATGAAGGCCCTCAAATTACATACCTGGGCCTGCTAAGAGCACTGATATCATCACACTAGAGAGAGTGGGACAAAGTCATGTGGGGAGTTGAAAGGGTTGATGGTGTCTGAAGCTGAGCTGAGGATCCAGTGGTGAGCAGTAAATGTTGATAAGTAGAGGAGTCCGGTTACATGAGAAGTGTCCATAGAGTGCTGACAGGGCTGTCGAGTGTCAAGAGACTCGCTTCCTCACCACCCACACTCACTCCCTCTTTCTTTCTCTCTCTGTCTCTCTTTCTTTCTCTTTCTTTTCTTTCTTTCTCTTTCTCTCTCTCTCTCTTTTCTTTTCTTTCTTTCTCTCTCTTTCTCTTTTCTCTTTCTTTGTTTCTTTCTTCTCCTTCCTTCCTTCCTTTTTTCTTTCTCTCTCTTTCTTTCCTTTCTCTCTTTCTTTCCTTTCTCTCTTTCTTTCTTTCCTCTTTCTCTTTTTCTTCTTTCTCTCTTTCTCTTTCTTTTCTTTCGTTTTCTTTCTCTTTCTTCTCCTTCCTTCCTTTTTTCTTTCTCTCTTTCTTTCTTTCCTTTCTCTCGTTCTTTCCTTCCTCTCTTTCTCTTTCTCAGTCTTTCTCTTTCTCGCTCTACTCTCTTTCTCTCTCTCTCTCTTTCTCTCTCTCTCTCTCTTTCTTGATGGAGTCTCGCTCTGCCACCAGGCTGGAGTACAGTGGCATGATCTCGGCTCACTGCAACCTCCATCTCCTGAGTTCAAAGCAATTCTCCTGCCTCAGCCTCCTGAGTAGCTGGGATTACAGGCACGTACCACCATGCCTAGCTAAGTATTGCATTTTTACCAGAGACAGGTTTTTACAATGTTGGCCAAGATGGTCTGTCTCTTGACTTCATGATCACTGATCTTGGCCTCACAAAGTGCAGGGATTACAGGCGTGAACCACTGTGTCTGGTAAAGTCAAGTTTCTAAACAAATTGTTTCCAGGGCAAGGTTTTAACTGTGCTTTGACTCACTAGCAAAAGCACATGTTTTATTCCTTTGTATTGATTATATGGGCTACTGTAGTAGTTTCTTAGGACTACCTTAGCAAACATCCACACACTGGGTGGCTAAAATCACAGAAATCTACTTTCTCACAGTTCTGGAAGCTGGAATTCCAAAATCAAGGTGTTGTCAGGGCTTGTTCCTTCTGGAGGCTCAGAAGAAGAATCAGTTTCATGCCTCTCTCTTGGCACTTGCTGGCAATCCTTAAAGTTCTTTCGCAGGTGCATCACTCCAATTTTTTCCTTTTTTAACAAGAACATGGCATGACATTCTTCCCTGTGCATTTGTGTGTCTGTATCCAAATTTCCTTCTTATAAGGACACTAGTCATATGTGACTTAGGGCCTACTTTAACCAAGTATGACCTTATCTTAACTTGATTACTTCTGCAGAGACCCTATTTCCAAATAAGGTCTCATTCATAGGTCCTGGTCAACATAAATTTTTGGGAGACATGATTCAATTCAATATAGCCATCAAAAACTTTTAAATAAATTTGTTTTCTATTCAAGTTATCCAGAATCTTGTTCTGTTATTTTTGACCATGAATCTTGATGAATACTGGTATTCTTTGCAGGTTTGGGTTGGTTAGGAAACTAAGTATTCCCAGACAAAGTTACAAATGACATGTGGCTTGAATAACAAGTATAAATTAACCAGAAAAAAATAGAATAAAGAGATGACTGATATACAAAGGCACACAAGCTGAGGGATAGCAAGAATTCCTCTTCATCTTCAGATAACTTAGTGTGTATGGAGGGTTTGGGGAACTGGGAGCTGAGATTGGGGAGTTTGTAGATAAGGGAGTAGACAGGTATAAAGGAGCTGGGCAAGGACTATATCATCAGTCTGAATGTTATCCACAGGCAGCAGAAGCCACTGATGGTTTTTACATAAGAGTAACGTGAATAGATCTGTATTTTGGAAATACCTTTCTAACAGCAGTAAGAAGCCTGATGCGGAGGGATAATAAAGAGAGAGGTTCAATAAGAAGGGTGATGTAGTCTAGTAAACAGTATGAACTAAAGTCATGGTAGAGTGGATGGCAACTTAGAGGTAGATTGTGTCTCAAATCCATGGGACTGGTGACCATCTAGTTATGGGAAGTGAGAGAGAGAAAGAAAATAGGGATGACTTCAAGGATAGATGGTGGTGTCTTTCTAAGATATTAATCTATTAACTATCAATTAAGCATCACATTAACCTTTGTTAGCCATTTTGAAAATTAACCACTTCTCAAACTTGGCCCTACTGACATTTTGCACCTGCAAATTCTTTGTTGTGTCTGTGTGAAGGAGTGTCCTGTAATTTGTAGAATGTGCAACAGCATACAGGGATCTACCATCAAATGCCAGTAGTGCCCCTGTGACACCAAACGTGATGATCACAAATGTCTCCAGAGTTTGCCAGATGTCTCTTGGGGCAAAATCACCTCTGGTTGAAAATCACTGGGTTAACAGTAGGTGGAATAGGTTTGGGGTGGAGGGAAACAAATCTACTTTTATAACTTCTAAATACACTATGCAGTTGGAAATAGAAACCTGGAGCTGGCAGAAAAGATCTGGGCTGTAGGCATAGATGTGAGAATGCTAGGTCTACGTGTGATATTGGGAGTTAGGTAAAGGCCAGATTACCCAAAAGGTCTAAGAACAAAAGACCAGGAACAGGCACTTAGGATCCCCACCATTCAGAGCTGATGTTGGAGGACACAGAACTCCTCAAAAAGACCAAGAAGTACAGCTTGAGAGTCTTCTTTCTCTTCTTCCTCTGTGCCTCTTAACAAATGCACATTATACAACCCTTCCAATCACATTTATTAAACTAATGAAAGAGGGGAAATAAAGAAATGGTTTTGGAACCCAAAGCCAAGATTTAGGGTACTTGGAGAGTTTGGTAGGTGACTGTGGAAAAGGGGTTATTATCTCATAAGTAACTTAGTTACAATATCTTTAAAACAATTTTTTTAGTATCTTCACTCTACAAAGAGCATTGGAAGAAAATTTGTAAGAGGCTATCTTTAAATTTTTGGTAGTATATTCTTATCTTCTGGACAGATTGTGTATAACACTGCTGAAAGCTTAAACTTCTAATATACTTAAGAGTTGTTAATGTTTTTAATTTTTTAAGGCAAATGTTTGAAAAGTAATGAAAATATCCTATAGAAATAAACTACTGAGTAATAGGTGCAAACAAAAATTTGCCTTAGAAACTAAGACCACTAAATGACTTCACAAAAATTAACTTTTAACCAACATTCTGAGTAAAAAGCACTGTTTCTCATTGTCTGAATGAAGCTTTTATTTCATCATCCTTTTAAAATCACACGAGTCCGGCATGAATATGTTATTATTGTAGAAGATTCAAACCACACAGACATATTTAGAAAAAACATGAATGTCCCCCTTCTCCCATCTGCCACTCCCCCTACCGTTCCCTCCTTTCCACAGATGCAACAATTCTCAGCTATTTGGTGTTCAACCATCTGGTCCCCCAGGCTAGACATGGAGCTCACACCAGAAAATGTGAAGCATTCTTTGTTCTTCAACTTGCTTTTTCCCCTTTCCAGATCTTGAAGGTATGAAAGAATCTTTAGCACCACATAAATAAAAAAGAGTTTTTTTTTTTACCCATAATGATAGAATGAGCTAATATAATTAAATTAATCCAACGTTTATCACAGAGAATCATAATGACTACACTGCTGATCATTCAGCTAGCTGACATAAAGTCTTTGGAACCCATCTGCAGGATGAATTTAGTGAGAAACATGTTGAATTTTAAGTCTCAATATTTAGATTGGATAGCTGTGGAGACAAAATATTGTCCTTCAACTCACATCAACAAGACAGTGACAATATCCTATTTTGCTAAAATAATCTCTTCATTATGTATCAGACATATTTAGAGGTAACATAACACAATCGCCTGAAAAGAAAATCTGAGAAGCAAGGGGAAATAATCATTTTCTTTGTAGGAAAAGATACATAGCTGATTTCTTACTCTTGTTATTTCTGTGCCTGGCCCTCAGGAAAAAAAGGCCCAAGAATACTTTCTAATGAGGAATTAACTTGGCTGAGGTAGAGTCTACATCCTTGACTAGATAATTTCTGTATTTGCTCTGTAATTCCAGTTCAACCCTTACATAACATGTGATGCAAATGAGGGTATCTACAATAAAGCTAACACTTTAGTAATCCTCTAGGGGAATTTTCTCCAAGAACATTAAAATTAAGCCTATATACCCGGTAGGCAGTGGCTCACACGTATAATCCCAGCACTTTGGGAGGCTGAGGCAGGGAGATTGCTTGAGTGCAGAAGTTCTAGTCCAGCCTGGGAAACACAGTGGGATCCCATAGCTACAGAAATAAAAAATTATCCAGGCATGGTGGTGTGTGTCTGTGGTCACAGCTACTCTGTGGAGCTGAGGTGAGATGATCACTTGAGTCAGGAAGGTCAAGGCCCTAGCCTGGGTGACAGAGTGAGAACCTGTCTCAAACTAAACCAAAGATAAGATAAAATCAAATCAAATAAAAATAAAATTAAGCTTTTTTGTTCACCACTGATTTCATCTCCAAGCAAATGCTATCTTGATGCCATGTTCATATATTTATGCCAATGTGGAGTACTTTGATATCATCACAGAAAATTGATCTGTTTATTCCACATGGAGTGATTCTTTACTAAATTATGCTAACAAAGTCTATTTTGTTCTTCACTGTCATTTATTAGATAAATCCTGCCAATAAATTTGCTGCTCCCTTCTGAATAAATTCCCTCTCTGCTATCATTTTCATTTTATAGCTAGTCAGATCTTTCATCTGGACCCTATTACTCACTTCCTTGGACATTAAATTCCTGTTTTTCAATGAAGTAAGCTGATTTTAGTGTCTTTTCCCCAAGTTAGTGCTGAATAATAACACGAAAGTCTCAACAGGAAGAGGCCCGGCTGGGGATTAAAAAGTCCTGGGTCAGAGTTCTAGTTCCACTGTCACTTTCTGTGTGGCTTTTGGGCAAGCCATTTGTCTGCTTGATTTGTTTCCTCATCTGCAAAAATTAGGGAGAACACTATCTGCACAACTTGGATTCTTGTGATTGAGGATTAAAAGAGAGACAGGTCTATGTGAAAGACCTTTGTAAAGCATACACATTATACAAGTGAGAATTATTAAAGTGCCAGGTACAGCCTGGGCACACAGAAAATGCTTTAAAATGTTAGATGAGTTATTAGCTCCCATTCATTGTTTGCCTCTATCATGTGCTTCACATGGGAAGGGAGACAAGAGTTGGGGAGAACTTCCTGGGTTATAACTGTGTTCCTATCCCTTTCTCCCAACTTCCGTCATCTTTAAGACCAACCAGTACATGCAGATGTGTCTGCAGTGATCATGGCTGAATCCTGAGACTCTGTCACTCTGGGCAGAGTTTATTCATAGGGGAGACACCTTTCCCCACCTGAGCTTATGGCAAACAGAGCTCTTTGATCATTGAGAGGGAAAACAAATTCTCCATCTTATTGAAGCTCTTTGATCATTGAGAGGGAAAACAAATTCTCCATGTTATTGAAGCAGGGTCCATTAATGACAGTGCTTTACAGAAAAGCCTCTCAAATTGCTGCTGCTAACATTCTTGGCTTCTTGGATTTACTTTGCTTCCCAGGCCTATCATTAAGTACCTCCTCAGATTTTGTGAGATAAATAAATAAATAATAGTCACTTTCTAGGACTTTTTGGTACGTTTAAACATTGCTTGGGACTCAGTAAGCATTTGGTAAGTATCAACTAATATTATTAAATGACTTTGAATAATCCCTGACATATATAATGAGTATTCAGTAATGTTAGTTATTATTCCTGGTACTCAACTTACATAGCTGTTACAAGGAATAAAATAGTTAATATATGTAATTCACTTAATATAGTGCCAAGCATGTAGTAAGTTCTTAATATTTGTTTGCTATTATTTGTATCATATGAATGCTGTAACAAATGATATAGTATTTGTATTGTTTTGACAAGATTTTTTCCAACATGTTTTAAATATTTCCACTCTAGTACATGGAAAAGTATTTCATTTTCTAGAAATGCTAAATGCTATTAATTAGTTTTCTTTTTATTGATGGACATTTAGATAGGGTTAATTTTTCAAAAAGCTACAACAAATCCCTTTATAATCTGCCCTTGTGCATGTATTTATGTCTTTTTATAGAGTAGAGAGCTGAAATTACAGTAGTTAACCCATAAGGCACATTTAATATTAATAGGAAAAACTGCTGATTTAAGGAGCTGTGTCTATTAACTATTACAGCTACATGCTTCTCTATTCTCTTACCAACATGTCAGGTTACCAAAGTTTGAAGTATCTGCCAGTAGAATGAGTTACAAGCTCATTACCTTAATTTGCATTTTCCTAATTACTACTGAGAAACATTTTTCATGCATTTATTGACAATATGTATTTTCTCTTTTGTGAACTGCCTGTTTTATATTTTCTTATTTAGTATCTGATTTAGAGACTTTTTTCCGTCCAGGCATAATGGAGGATTCCTTGAGAATTCTGTTGAATGTGTCACCCTTTTTCCTAGATCCAACACTTCGAGTAATGAGAGTGAAAATGAATTATTTTAGAATAATATTTCAAATTAGAATGATAATGAGCTCCTAATTATTAATTTTAAGCAGCACTATTAAAAGTGAGGTCAGCAACATCATCCCCACTGAGTTGTTTTTAGATAAGTGTGCCAATTCTCAGGCCCTCCAGACCACTTCATCAGAAACACTATGGGTGGGCTCAGCAAGCTGTGCTTTAGTTTAACAAGCCCTCTAGGTGATTGGGAAACACTAAACTGGACCATTCAAAGAAGAAAAAATTATTTAGTGATCCTAAAAATATATTAAGATTATGATTACATTTATCTTCCGATATTATTTAATAGACGCCACATTTTAAAATTGTATCAATACATACAACTTGGATGAGCCTCAAGAGAATTATTACAAATGAACAAAGCCATTTTCATACATAATGTATGATTCCATTTGCATTACATTCCTGAAATGACAAAATTGAAAAGGGTGAAGCATGGTGAGGGGCTTAATGGTGAATGTGGTAATAAAAGGGCACAATGAGGAATCCCTTTGCTGATGAAGCTGTTCTGTATCTTAACTGCGATGTTAAATACACAAATCTACACATGTGATCGAATTGCATAGAACTGAATACACACACACACACGCAAGCAAGTACAAGTTAAACTGAGGAAATCTGTGTAAATCGGTCAGTTGCACTGACATCAATATTCTGCTTGTGATATACTATAGTTCTGTGTTTTTGTTTTCCACTGGGGAAAATTGTGTAAAGTTTCCAGGGAACCTCTCTGTTTTATATCTTAAAACCAAAAGTGAATCTACAATTATCTGAAAATGAAAAGTTCAATTACATAACAACAATAACAACAAAAATTTTATTAGGTTTATTGTCATCAATTTCCACAAATATTGATAGGAAACTGGGAAAATGGTTAATGGTCATTTCCACTCTGAATTTGGCAAAATGTTTCAATTCTTAGTTATAAGTTTAAATAATTAAGAAAATAATAAACATGCTAGATCAAGGGCATCTAACTTCCTATTAAAGAAAAAATGACCATGTTTAGAAATAGCTGTAATTCTCTTCAAAGAGTATTGTCTCCCGTATCTGTTTTACATATATTGTATTAACTATTTCTAGATAATAATAAGACAGCAGTAAAATACAGACATGCTTAAAGATGAAAGTAATAGCTTATATTTTAATTTTTAAATGTTGGAACTGAGTCCATTTTTATTTGAATGATAATCCTTTTTGGGAAAGTAAAAACATTACTAGGAAACATTAGAGTGCAATTTCTGCAGAACAGATGCTTTAAGAACTGTGGGAACTCCTAACTATAGATGAGATTGTAGTTTTCAAATACTTACAAAATAGAGTTGCTCAGCAATACCAAATAACCAAACATCTGCACAATTAATTAAAGATTCTTAGAGGAAGAATGTTCCTAGATCGTTGTTTGCAATTTTTACATTCTGATACAATTTCTCATATGACCAACCTGGCAACCTGACTCCAGGCTGCCAGTTTTGTTTCTTTTTCTCTCCAGAGATCACCTGGAAGAAGCTTTTATGTTGTACCTATATCAAACCATTTATTTTGGCCTCTTTTTGGAGCCTTTATCTTCTGGGCTTTATTGATTTTGACTTCCTGGATGATAATTTCAGATGTTAACTGAACAATTATTTGAGGCTTGGATGATATATTTTAACATAAACCTTTCATCTGCGAACTATTAAAGCCAATAAAAATTGGAAGGTAAAAGAAAGATGGAGTTGTTTATATTCTAATTCTAATCTTCTTTTTCTTTATTTAGTTGACTTATTTGTGGATTTCCCAGAGTAGGTTTCACTCCATTCAATGTCCTCTTTCACCTGGGAATTAAAACCTACCACAAAAATTGGCCAGGACTGTTAGTGGAATTTATCACATTTAGAATCCATAAACTACAGTTATGAATTCCAAAATAGTTTAGTAATTTTTACAAATTAAAATTATTTGCACATATGAGTATTCAACTTATGACATATTATTATAAACAACTTGTTTCTACTCATTGATTCATGTCTCCTAGTATCCTATGGGGTAGGAGCAGAGTATTGTCTTAGAGATGGATATTTAGTGAATATAGCATGGAAACTGGAACAATATATGAGCTGATAGTTTTGCTTTGAGATAAACTTCTCTGTTGGATTCTATTCTTGGAAAACTTCTGGATGTATTGTGTAGTTTGAGGGAGACTGTACTGCAGTAGTTAAGCAATAAGAAAACTCCATATTCTAAAAATTTGAGACCAACTTTTACTTATAAATCTTTACGTTTTTTACTGCATTCTGATAATCTCTTTATTTTTCAGAAGGATGAATATTTCTAACGTGGGTTTTGAGCTCCTTTTAAGACCAGGGGGAGAGAAGCGGTCTTTTATGATTTCTGTGTACTGAGTCATAACATACCAAGTTGCTGGTGCCAGAAACACACACTAGACTCACTCCCCTTAAACAGCCTCTCCAAACAAGTCAATGAAAGGCTCCTAGAACTATAATTTATGGTACCCAATACATCGATAAGAAAAATGCTGGACTGAGTTCAGAAACAAGGGTCAAATGATGACAATAAGAGCAAACAATTTCGAATTGTAATTGCAGCTCACTACAAAGTTGCTGGTAGAAAATACAAATCAGAGAGAACTATGCAGGCATAACTAAGCCAGGCTTTCTTTTCTTTAATTACCTGTTTAAAAAGACAACACTTTGCACCTGGGGAAAGGCTAAAGTGTTTGCATCTTCTTCATAAAATATACAGTTACAAAAGCTGAGAAAGAGCTCCTTTTTGTCATGTATTTTCTAGGGGTAATGAGACTCAACTATTTGAGCTTATTAAAAGCACTAAGTAGTTTTAGTCAAGGATAGAGAATTCCTATGATGTGTAGTTACTGCTGTTAGCCTTCTCTGGGCTTGAGCTGTCACATAGCAGTGCTGTACAGTTTCATTCTCTCGTTCCCACAATAATGCAATCTTTCTAGATATCACTGTGCCACTTCATTACTCGCTATTATCTGTTACCATTTATATTCCTTTTCATTTTTAACTCTTATAGTCTTTAGGATTATTTAACAAAATTAAGGTAACAAATTGAAAAGAAAAAATATAATGTTTCAAGTCTTACTTGCTTAGGAAGAGATTGAGTCTTAGTAGATTCAAACAGAAAAATCCCAACTATTAAAAAAAAAAAAAAAACCGGAGAGAGATCCAAGATGGCCGCGTGGTAGCACCTCAGGATTGTAGCTCCCAGTGAAAGCGCAGAGAGCGAGTGGATGCCGCAATTGCAGACGAATTTTTAATGCCCACAGACTGGGAGATTCCCGGAGAAGGAGCCACACGGGTCGCCAGCGCAATTCTTTTGGCCGTCGCGGCGCTTCTTGGTGCGGCGTGTACGGGACTGGCTGCCCTTTTAGTCGGGCTCGGCTGGTCCCATTCCCACTGAGAGTTGAGAGTTTCACAGCAAGCACAGCCGAACCCAGAAAGACCTAGCTCTGTGGGGAAGGGGCGTCCACTGAAGGAAAACTAAGAAACAGAAAAAACTTCATCACCAACAAGCCAGACGTCCACTCAGAGA
>CAUYQU010043945.1:0-18325 GCA_963574635.1 Cheracebus regulus
GGGGACGTCAGGAGGCAGGGAGGAGGGGACGTCAGGAGGCGGGGAGGAGGGGGCGTCGGGGGGAGGGAGGAGGGAGGGGGCGTCAGGAGGGAGGGAGGAGGGGGCATCAGGAGGGGGGAGGAGGGGACGTCAGGAGGCAGGGAGGAGGGGACGTCAGGAGGCGGGGAGGAGGGGGCGTCGGGGGGAGGGAGGAGGGAGGGGGCGTCAGGAGGGGGGAGGAGGGGGCGTCAGGAGGGGGGAGGAGGGGGCGTCAGCCACTGCTGCTGCTGCGGGCTGAGTGTGTCTCCCCAGAAGCTCTAGCCTCCGGCACCTCTTCTTGTGACTGTGCTTGAAAACAGGCCGTTGAAGACCCAATTCTGTGAAAAGGAGGCCCCTTGGGGGTCTCATGCAGCCTCGCAGTGCCCCTCCGGGGAGTGGAGGGCTGGAGGCGCGCTGGCAGAGCAGAGCAGGAGCGGCTGTGCGGACAGGGGAGGCTCCCTCCGTGAGCCAGGCAGTGGTGGCAGGAGGAGCCCGCTGCCGACCCCTTGGCCTTGCGCTTCCAGCCTCCCGCGAGGTGAGCGAGCGAAGCCCGCCGTGTGAGCTGCCCCGTCTGTGGCCTATTGTTTTGGGCGCTCCCAAATGTGGCTACTTTAAACAACTGAAGACTCCTGAGGTCCGAGGATGGGAAGGGCTCGGCTGGGCGGTGTGGCATAGGGAGAAGCTGGCGTCAAGCTCTCCGTCACTGAGGAGGTCCGCTGAAGGCTGGACCCGGGCTGGGGAAGTGGCCTGGGGTCCACCCTGCCCGCCTCCATCTGTGCGGGCCGTCAGGAGGCCTCAGCCCCTCCATGCGGCCCCTCCACGGCGCTGCTTGGGCATCCTCCCGACATGGCTGCTGGCTTCCTCCAGAGCAGGAGGCAGGGGCCAGGGGCTGAACCCCTCGGCAGCAGTTACCTGTCTCATGGGCCCAGGCCTGACCGGGACCCTCCCGGCGCTACCGGCTCAGGATCTGTCCCTGCCCCTGACTTCGGCTTCTTTCAGCCACAGGCCACAACTGGCAATTACCAAAGACAAACCACAAACAACTGAACATAATCCTCCGACTCCCCAGAGCGGCGCGGGAGGGCCGGCGGTCTCCAGGCGGATCCCAGCACAGCCGCAGGCCCCCCGGCCCCCCTTCTGCCACACTGCATTGGCATTCCTGGCTCCCTCCTGGTTGGGTGCCTCCAGGGTTCCGGGATCCTCCTGGCTGGGAGGTAGGAGGTGCCCCCTTGGAGCGAGCAAGGTCAGAGTGAGCCTCCGGATCACCAGTGTGTGGAAGACGGGCTGGGGGTGGGCCGGGGCCGGGGGGCGGAGGTGAGGTCGGGGAGGCGGGGGTGAGACGCTCTGGAGCTGCCAGCAGAGCGCTGAGATGAGTCCCGCGCGGGACCCCGTCCCCACATGGCTCTGCCTGCTGCTGCCTCAGCTTCCAGACCCACGCAGCACAGGCTTCTGGCCCCTGGGGGGACAGCCCCGACTGGCTAGAGTGTCTCCCCTAAGCTTTGAGGTTCCTGGGTGGGGGCAGGGACTCCCTGAGGGAGCCCCAGGTAGGACACCCTGGGCAACCAGGCCACACTGACTTCTGGGCTGCCCACAGCACGCACAGGGACGGAGCCCCCCGAGGAGCGAGGGACAGATCAGGGCGGAGCCAGCGTGGGCAGGACCCTGCTGGGGGTGTGGCAGGCGGGGCCCCACGGCAGGACTGGGTGCAGTTCACCACCCTGGAGGCACAGTGGGAGGGTCGCCATCCGGGGTCTCCGGCTCTGAAATCGGAGCCTCCAGCCAAGGCCCTGCAGGGGCAGAGACTGCAGAAACCCACATCCGGCACAGGGCACAGCGCCAAGTCCCAAGGGCGGTGGTCCCTCACACCCCTTCCTCAGTTCAGGGGTTCCTCAGGCTGGACGGGGGAGAAGAAAAGCTTACTGGGTCCCACCCCATTCCCAGACCCCCAGAGGAGCAGCCGCACACAGGGGCAGTGACAGGCAGCGCTCCTGTCCCGCTTGGCCCTGTGGGTCCCCACTCAGGGTCAGATCCCAGACCAGGACTCAGTGCCAGGAGCTGGTCTGCAGGGGAGGAGGGAGCGGGAGGAGGAGCTGGTCTGCAGGGGAGGAGGGAGCCGGAGGAGCTGGTCAGGCTCCATGCACCAGCTCCCCAGGCCCTCTGATGACTCAGCTCCTGGGGACACAGTTCCCAGGGACCCCACTGTGTCCTCCGGGACGTCTTCCTGCCAGGCCGTGGTGCCCTAGTGCGGGGCAGTGATCCGCCCCAGTCGCAGGCTGTAGAGCAGTCCCACGTGTGGAAGCCCCGACAGGCACAGGCACACAGGAGGTGCCTCAGAAACGCAGACGCTCTTGGGTGGGGGCAGGGAAGAAAGCAAAGGAAGCCCCCACCCCAGCAGCACGGGCAGTCAGGGCCAAGCGCGGGTCCCCCATCGCCGTGGCCAGCTCGCCCTCCCTGCCTCCCGACTGGCCTTGGGGGGTTAACGGTGGGGGGGGTCCTCAACGCCTCACGCCCTTCCCCTGCCCTCCCGTCCACTCACCCAGCTCCTGACAGGGCTCCGTTGCCCACCGAGGCCCACACCAGGAGGATGGGACGTAGGCCGCGGGCCTGCTCAGTGGCACCCGGGGCTGGTGGCTGTGGGGGCCTCAGGACAGGGTTCTGGCCAGGCCATGGCCTCCGCCTCCCCACTGGCCTCTGTCCACAGCAGCGGCATGGGCCAGCGAGCGCGTGGGTCCCACCACTTCCCACCTGCGTGGTGCTGAGCCTCGGTTTCCCCACCTGCACCTCCAGGGAGGTTGGGAGTGTGACAGACACCATGTGGCTGGTGCTGAAGTGGCCAGGACTCACCATACGTCCCTCCCTCCCTCCCTGTGGCCCCCAGAACCCGGGAGCCTTCCTAAGCCGTGGTGCAAACGCCTGGCAGGAGCCTCTGGCTCCCTTTCCTCACAGTCCCCAGACTGGCCCCTCCAGACACCCAAAGGTCACTTCTGTGGTCGGCAGCCTTGCACCCCCCAACCCTGCCAGCCCCATGCGCCTTGGAAAGACGCCAAGACAGGGACAGAGGGTGTTGGTCGCTGCACTCCAGGCAGCGTCTGCTTGGGACCAGGCAGCCCCAGGGCTCCGCCTGTCCATCCCGTCCCCGTCACCCCCTTCCACGCCATCCATCTCCCAGAGAGCCTGCCCCTCCTCTGCCCAGCCCCACACTGGGTTCCAGAGCCTGGGGAGCTGGGCTGAGCGGGCCAGCGGCTCAGCCAAGCCTACCCCGTCGCCACCCAGCCTGGCACTGTGCCCTCAGGCCCCAGCCGAGCCCCAGCCTAGGACGCTGCAGGCACAGGAGAGCTTCCCAACCTTGACCGTCCCCCAACCCTGGCCCAGCCACCTCCACACACCCTAGGACTCCATCCCAAAGCCTGTCCTCTGGAGTCTGAATGTGCTGGGACCAGCAGCCATGTGTTCCCTCCCGGAGCCTTCCCTCTGAAGGAGGCGTGAGTCATTAGGTTGCTCTAACTGGAAATGCTTGTCAGCAGCAGTGGTGGGAGCCTCCCACCCAGCGCTCATAGCTGCAGGCTGGGCTGCCTGCCTGCTGCCAGGGGAGAGGCCAAAGCCCTGCAGGGAGGGTGAGCGGGGAGGGGCTGGGCATGACTGGAACTCCCTCTCCCATTCATTGCTCACTAAAGTCAAACACGGAGGGATGGACAGATGGGCAGATGGACAAATGGATGGATAGATAAACGGATAAAGGATGGATGCATGGACTGGTGGGTGGATGGGTGGATGGATGGATGTATACATGGATGGATGGATGGACTGGTGGGTGGATGGATGGATGGACTGGTCGGCGGATGAATGGATGTATGGACAGGTCAGTGGATGGATGGTTGGATGGTTGGTTGGATGGATGGGTGGATGTATGGACTGGTGGGTGGATGCATAGATAGGTGGATGCACAGATGGGTGGACTGGTGGGTGGATGAATGGATGGGTGGATAGGTGGATAAATAGTTAACAGGGCCTGGGAGACGGTGGTCTGGGAGGGCAAAAGTCTTCAACTCCTTTCCCTGGGATGTCACGCTGTCTTGAGGCAGAACCCCCAGCCTGGGAGCAAGCCAGTCCTTGTCCCTCACTGCAGAGGTCACATGGGAATCACCCTGGCCCCCGCCCTTGGATCTGGAGGGTGGTTCTACAGGGCACATCCCATGTAGCCAAAATCCTATCTTTGGTCTCTTCCTGGCAAGGATTTGGAGGTTGGGGCAGCCGCCTGCATCCCCGGATGCCGAGGACGATGGGCGGCAGGGCAGCCTATCTGGAAAGTCAGGGTGAACTCCAGTTTCCGACTGCTGGAGGTCATCCCCGGGCCCCGCCTGTGTGCCCAGTGGCCCTGGGCTGAAGGATGGGCCCCAGAAGGCCCCTCATCCAGAAACTGTGACTGTCACGTTGTTCGGGGAAAGGTCTTTGCAGATGCGGTTACATTAACGGTAACTAGATGGGATCAGCCTGGATTCAGTGGGTCCCAAATCGTCAAAGGGTGACCCTGAAAGAGACAGAAGCGGGAAAGGGGTAGACTCAGAGAAGGCCTTGTGGACAGGCAGGGGCTGGGGCGCCATGTCCGAAAGGGCAGGACTGCCAGGACGGGCGGCAGCCACCCCGGGAGCCACGCCCTCATCCTGGGGGCGTGACCACCCCAAAGCCCACCAGCGCCCGTGCAGCCTCGGCAGCCAGTGTGGGGTCACTGTGCCTGGCTGCAGGGTGGGTGGTCAGCCCCACACTGGCCACTGAGCGTGGTATTGGGTAGCCGAGGCTGGGCACCTGATGGCTCTGAGCCTGTTTCCCCATCTGTATGGCGGGGGCAGTAACTGGTGGGGGCAGAGCCTGGAAGCACCACCTGAACCCAGCACCTGGCTGGCAGCCAAGGCGGCAACTCCCCGCCCTTCCCTGCTCAGCCCCAGGCAGTCCCCAAAGAGGTGGGCTCTGTGAGAGACTGGGACGGGGGAGGCAGGGACCCCCTGAAATAGTCTCAGCAGCATCTGGGCTCGGCTCTGGGCTCTCACCTGACAAGGGACAGTGTCTCAGACTCTGCCAGGTGACCAGTCCTGCCCTCCGACAGCCATGGCGGCTGCTGACCCCTGCAGGCCCACCCCCTCTTCTGAGTCCCCATCAGGGGCTCCCCAGCCTCGCCTTGGGGAAGAGCAGGAGCCTGGGGGTCTCCTGATTCGGGTGCCACTGTTACCAATATTGTTTTATCAGGAAGCCACAGGCTCCCACCCTGCCGTGGGACCAACGCCTCTGAGCCACTGTCCATCGGGCCTACGTGACCACAGACGCCCTCACTGAGCCTGATGGGAAGAGCGCTTGCATCCAGGCCCTGGCTGAGTCCTGCCAGTGTGGCCTGCAAGGTGGGCAGCCCCAGGCCCCCTCCAGCCAGCTCTCGGGTCCAGGTGGTGGGGGCAGAGCCCACTGCCAGCGTCTGCTCACGCCCTCCAGGCAGGCCCCCAACACCCGCCAAGCAGCAGGGCCAGGCTAGCCACACGGGGCAGTGGCTGGGACCCTGCGGTGCTCTGGGCACTAGGGTGCCCCCACAACACGCATCCCTGGGGGCGGCCAGCAGAGCTCGGGGAACAAGCCCATGGTGTGGGAACCTACTCCCAGAAGCCCCCTGAGGTCCCCAGGCCTGCCAGCCACCCCACCCTCTGAGGTCATTTTCCAGCCGGCCCACGCCCACTGGAAAGAGCCCAGAACCAGGAGGCTGTCCGGCTGGCCAAGCCGGAGGGGACCCACGGGGGGCGGGGGAGCCAGTGGGAACCCGACCAGCCGGCAATTTAAACGGGAGGTGCGGCGGCCGCCAGGGAGCGGGCTGTTGGGGGGCCGCACGGTGGGGTGTTCAGGCCGGGAGGAGCCACGGCCTGGATCTGGCTCTGTTCAAGGACGGGCCTCCCGGGAGTCAACACAGACACGGCGAGGGGAGGGGTCTGCGGCCAGAGATCCCCCAGCCGTCCCGCAGCCCCAGGCCTCCCACAGCCCCAGTCTGGGCCCCTCCCCCAGCCCCATTTTACAGATGCAGGAACTCCTGCATGTGGAGGCTCCCAGAGTCCAGCCGTAGTGTGACCCACATTCACGCCCAGAGGCCTGCTCCGGGCTGTGTCTGTGTGCAGGGCCAGCCTTGGGGACAGACCCAGAGCCGGGCCAGCCAGCCATGCGTCCGTCCTGGGGCTGCAGGAACCCCGCCCCATGACCGGATACCTTGAGATGGCAGAAACGTGCTCTCTCTCACCGCTGGGGGCCGGAAGCCCGAAATCAAGGGTGCCTCCTGCGGCTCCCAGCTTTGGGCAGTGCCGGTGCCCTGCCAGCTCTCACTGCTCCGGGTTATTGGCCGTCTTTGGCTGGGGCCTGCCTGTCTCTCTCTCCTCTTTTTTTTGAATTGAGATGGAGTCTTGCTCTGTCACGAAGGCTGGAGAGCAGTAGCACGATCTCAGCTCACTGCCTCCCGGGTTCAAGTGATTCTCCGGGCTCAGCCTCCCGAGTAGCTGGGACTACAGGCATCTGTCACCACGCCTGGCTAATTTTTGTATTTTTAGTAGAGACGGGGTTTCACCAGGTGGGCCAGGACGGTCTCGATCTTCTGACCTCATGATCTGCCTGCCTCAGCCTCCCACCATGCTGGGATGACCGGCGTGAGCCACCCTGCCTGGCCTCTCTCCTCTTGTTACAACAGAGACAGGTACTTGGAGTCGGGCCACCCTGCCCCGACCCTGCATGCGACGCCCCTGCCCCCATGACGCCTGCGAAGACCCCATACCCGCACTAGGCCGTGTTCTGAGGTTCTGGGTGGATGTGGATCCTGGGGGCTCGGCACAGCGCCCCGGGAGAGCTCGAGCGCTGAGGCCTGGAGTCGGCCCACCGTGGGCAACGTCTGGAGCACAGGCAGCACCTACAGGGCCTGGGTGTACGGGCTCTCAGGGGGAGGGGCGGCCTGGGGGTCCTGAGGCTGGACTGGGGTGGGCACTGGGCTACTGAGCCCGGGGTGGGGGAAGGGTGGAGGGCAGGTGGGCGGGACCCGTGCAGCCCCACAGCCGCCAGCTTCTGGGTGCTTGCGGAGGCTGCGGTGCCTGTGGAAGGGGCGCAGCAGGGGCGGGGCGGGGCGGGGCAGGGCGGCCCTGGGTCCCCAGCAGCCACGCTCACCGCCGGGAGCTTGGGGAGGCAGCTGCAGGCCCCACGGCGAGCGGTCAGGAGAGTCTGGGGACACTGCGCCGAGCCCGGAGCCGGCCTCCCTGGTGCCTGGAAACAGCCACGTCCCCCTCCCAGTGGTGAGCAAGAGGATGGGTGGGCCGGGGGCTCCAGAGTCCTGTTGGGATGGGGTGGGGGTGGGGCGGGTTGCAGACCGCCTCCCTGGGACGCTCTCGGACCGTGGCTCTGGCCCCTCCGCGCCATGCAGAGCATCCCAGGACCCGGTCCCAGGCTCTGCAGGAAGAGGGGCCATCTGTTTTCTGTCGTGCAGACGGTGCAGGGGCCGCCCCTCCCAGGTGGGAGGCTCTGCAAACCAGCCGCCCGGCCCAACGGGGGGGTGAGGAAATGGCCGCAAGGCTGCAGCACTGAGGTCGGGGCGCAGTCCCCTCCGTCCTCGGCTGCCCCCACGGGCACAGTCCAGGCCTGCGGTCAGGAAGCTGAGCCTTCCTGCAGGTGCCGTGGAGGAGAAGCAAGACGTCCCCAGGCCGCCGTGGCTCAGCCCCAGCCCCTGTCCCATCAGCCACATGGGCTCCTCAGCCTCGCCTTGAATGAGCGGGCTCCTGGCAGGGTCTTGGACGCAGTGTCCCGTGGCCTCTCGGGCCCCCAGCCTTCCCCTCTTGCCCTGTGGTTGCCAGGAGAAGAACTCCGTGGGGTGTCCTGGAGGGGTCGGAGCTTCCGCCCAAGCAGGAGAATGGGTGGGGTGGGGGTCCCCAGCCAGCGTGAGGGGGACGGCTCAGGGGAACGGTGCAACCTCTGCGAAACCCGTGTGGGGGTCCTCAGACGGCCACGCAGAGTCACTGTGAGTGCGGGCGTGTGCCCAGAGGAGCTGAAGGCCGAGCACGGACACCACGTTCACGGCAGCTCGGTCCACGGGAGCCGGGTCCAGGACTGGACTTCACGAAAAGGGAAATACCGGCACAGAGGAACCCAAGTCCTGACTGACAGCACACGGGCAGCCACGGAAGGGCTTTGTTGTCTGCTTTCAATCGTGGATGTTCTCTGTATTTTCCACCGTGGGATCGAGTCACTTGCTGTTCCTGTGGGAAGCGGACCTTCTGGACCTCCGGGACCCTCAGCAGCACTGCACTCACCTCTGCCGCCCCGTGTCCAGTGGCCGTGTGTGCTGTGACCCGCGGAGCCCCAGGCCAACCAGCGCCACCTCCCTCCTCCCCCACCGGCAGGCCGGGGACTCTGGCCCAAGGCCCTCACCTTGCCCATCTGTGAAGGAATATGATAGCTGCAGTTCTTATATTTAATAAGTATCTTAGTGATCATATTTAATAGCTAATAGAATGCCGGCCACCGTGAGAAAAAAGTAATTCCCTACAGTGACGCGGTGAACAGCACCTGGCCCGGCGTGCTCAGGGACAGAAGGACACCACCCTCTCTGCCCCCACCACCTCACCGTCCTGTCATTTGGAACCTTCCAGAACTCACAGCCCACGGGGGAAAAATAGCACAGGAGCAACTGAGGCAGATATCAACTGAGGCAGGCGTGGATATCCGAAATAAACGCACATCCCTGTTCTGAGTAACGCGTTCCCAGAACGTCAACAAGCAAAGTGAGCTGCTCCGTGGTCTCCCACGGGAGGGTTTTGTGTGTGCACTGGCAGAACTGTGTCTGAGGGTGGGTTTTCCCTGACACAGGCTGCATCCGGCTCAGCCCCCGGTCCCGCTACCCGAGTGTGGCTTTGAGCAGCTGGCTGAGCCTCCCTGAACCTCCACGGTCAGGGGGAGATTCCTGCACCGCGCCGCAGGTCCGGGCCGGGGAGCTGTTCAGGGCCTGCGCGTGCGGAGGGCCGTGCCACGTGGTTCGGGATTCATGAGCCCAGCCTGGGGGGAGGGCGGCGCGTGGCTGAGGCCGTTCCAGCCCTGCCAGCAGGCATCTCCAGGCATTCCCAGGGCCGCTCTGGCCAATGACCACACCGGGCGGCCTCACACCATACAACCCCCGGCTCCCGCAGCTCTGGAGGCTCGTCAGCGCCGGTGTCAGCCGGGCCGGGCTCCTCCGGTTCCCCCGGAGCCTCCTACCTCTCCCAGTTTCTGTGGGCTGCGCGGTCCTGGGCGTCCCGGCCAGGGGCCACCTCGCTGGGGCTCTGCCTCCGTCTGTGCCCGGCCTCCCGGGACCTGCGTCACCTCTTCTTCTAAGGACGCAGGCACTGGATCCACGCCCCCCGAAGCCAGCATGGCCTTAATTCAACCAGTTACACCTGTGAAGGCCCTGCTCCCTACCGAGCTCACGTTCCCAGGCACGCTGGGGTGAGGCCCCAACACAGCTATTTGGGGAGCCCAGTTCTCCCCACGGGGGTGGGAAATCCGCAGCCAAGGCGGCAGACCCCGGCACGCAGCAGCACCCGCCCGTGCCCACCCGGCAAGCCGAACAGAAGCCACGCCCACTGCTGCACGTGGGCTGCCCGTGCCACGCGAGACCCCCTCACTGCGGCCTTGCAGACAGACTCCAGCCTGGGAGCTGCGTGGCGGCCTGCGGGGCGGTCGGGGCGGGGCAGCCTGTGAGGCGGGGCGTGGCAGCCAGCGGAGCGGGGCGGGCCGGGGCGGGCGGGGCAGCCTGTGGGGCGGGGCGGGGCAGCCAACAGGGCGGGGAGGGGTGGGGCGGGAATGGTGCGGGTGAGCCTGCGGGGCGGGGTGTGGCAGCCAGAGGGGCGGGGCGGGGTGGGCGGGACAGCCTGTGGGGCGGGGCGGGGCGGGGGTGGGCGGGGCAGCCTGAGGGGCGGGGCAGGGCGTGGTGGCCCGCAGGGTGGGGCTGGGCAGGCCTGTTACCACAGGAACAAGGGAGCTCCCCCGGCATCACCTGAGCACTGTCTGGGGTAGCTCCAGAAAGAACTCCAGCCTGGATCCGAGCCATAGGTGCAACCGCAAACGTTCTGGTGTCCACACCGAAGAAGGTGAAACGGAAGGGGTGTGAAACTCATGCTGATATTTCACTTAACCCAGTGTATCCAAAATACTATTGTTGCAGCATGCAATCAATCTAAAAATCACGAATGAGATGCTTTTATTTAAACAGGCCGGCGCGGTGGCTCACGCCTGTCATCCCTGCACTTTGGGAGGCCGAGGCGGGCCGATCACCTCAGGTCTGGAGTTCGAGACCAGCCTGGCCAACATGGTGAAACCCCATCTCTACTAAAAATACAAAAATTAGCCGGGTGTGGTGGCACACACCTGTAATCCCAGCTATTCGGGAGGTTGAGACAGGAGAATCGCTTGAACCCGGGAGGTGGAGGTTGCAGTGAGCTGAGATCACGCCACTGCCCTCCAGCCTGGGCAACAAGAGTGAGACTCCATCTAAAACAAAACCAAACCAAAAAAACGAAAAACCAAGTTCTTTAAATGACAGCTTTGTTGAGATGTAATTCACACACCACACAACCAGCCTCAGCAGCGCGCAGTTCAAGGGGTTTTGGCTGTGTTCACAGGGCTGTGCAAACGTCGTCACAGGCACTATCAGGATGTTTTCATCACCACAAACAATCCCCCACGGCCAGCAGTCACCCCGCAGCCCCCGCAAGCCCGCCTGCCCGCACTCTCTGCTCCGTCTCCCAACTTTCTGTTCTGCACGTGTCCTGTGAACAGAATCACAGTGTGCATCCTGCGGTGTCTGGCTTCACTCACCGGGCGCGACGTCTCCAGGACTCATCCGTGGGGTATCCATGTGTCTTTCCTGTTTATGGCTGCGGATGCAGCCGGCTGGCCACATCTGTGGGCTCCACTTTAGGGGATTCAACCAATCTCGGATGGAAAATACATCTTTTAGCGGATGGCTGCGTCTGTACTGAACACGGACAGATGTTTTTGCGGTCGCTGTTCCCCAAGCCACACAGCATGACAACTGTTTCTGCGTGTGCGCCTGGCGTCGGGGTCAGCGGAGACCGCAGATGATGTCAAGCGCCTATCGCACATATGAACGCCCAACTCTCCAGGCCAGGGACCTCGGCATCCGTGGACCCTGGTGTCCTGGGGGTCTGGAACGACCCCTCACAGATACTGACAGCCGGTGGATGCTACTGTATGTCCTTTTGCGTTTTGACAGTTCATGGAGACGCTGGCCAGCCAGGCTCTCCGGTCTCAGCATCTCGGTGGAGCCGGGTCCTGTGAACGCCGGGGCAGGATGGGGCTCCGGCCCGAGCGTCAGCAGGCGACAGCTGACCCCGGCAGTCCCTCCAGGAGACCACGTCGCAGTCAGGCAGAGTCGATGACTCTGGCTTCCAAGAAAAAGGAAAGGTGCTGCCTCCAGAGATGTTTTTTAACCAGCCGATCGTGTACGTACCTTCTTTGTTGTTTTTGTTGTTTTGAGACAGCATCTTGCTCTGTCGCCCAGGCGGGAGCGCCGTGGCACAATCTCAGCTCACTGCGACCTCCGCCTCCCGGGTTCAAGTGATTCTGGTGCCTCAGCCTCCCAAGTAGCTGGGATTACAGGTGCCTGCCACCACGCCTGGCTAATTTTTGTATTTTCAGTAGGGGTTTTGCTATGTTGGCCAGGCTGGTCTCGAACTCCTGACCTCAAGTGATCTGCCAGCCTCGGTCTCCCAAAGTGCTGGGTTTACGGGCGTGAACCACTGCGCCTGGCCTTGTGTGTGGTTTTCTAAACAGAACAGGCTCTAAGGTTTAGGGGAGGGATGGGAGGAAACATTCCGATCTTCTGGGGTGGGGTAAACACGGGCCCCATTAGCTGCCGTGGTACAGGGCCTGGCGTGGGGACCTGCCTGCTGCATCCTCCACCTGCATCCTCTGCCCTCACCGTCCCCTCCCCAGGTGCCTTCTGTGCTGGGCAGCGGCCATCTCCATGGTGACAACAGAGCCAAGATGGCTTCTCAAGGGCATCAGGCGTCCAGGCCTGGGAGCCTGTCAGCTGAGCCCCACCACTCACAGGACAGTGTCACCTGTAGGGTGGGGCCCTGCCAGGGAGCAAAGAAGGGGCAGCTATGGGAGTCAGCCCAGAGCCACATCTCCACTGACAGCGGCCGACAGCCATGCACTGCCTCCTCCACGCCTGCGGCCAGACCCCCAGACCATCAGGGGCTTGAAGACCTGGACCGGGAAACTGAGGCTTGAGGGTAGGGCATGGCCTGCCCTCCATCATGCCCCACCAAGCCCGAGCTGGTGCCACTGAGCCTGCAGCTCCTGGCAGCCCTGCCACACCCAGCCCTCTGCCTGCACCCTCTGCCTGCACCCTCTGCCCCCGCCCTCTCTGCCCCCGCCCACTCTGCCTGCGCCCTCTCTGCCTGTGTCCTCTCTGCCCGCACTTGAGCCGTGGCCCGACTCTCCAGGTAGCTTGCCCAGAGCCCTCGAGGTGGCCTGAACCTGAGGCTCCATGCCTCGGTGAGAATCAGCAGCCTGTGCCCGGGTCAGAGGCCTCCACCTCCCACCGCAGGGCCGGGCTGAGTGAGGACCGGGCACCCCTGAGCTATCTGTCAGACCCAGACTCCCTCAGCTTGGGGCCCCCCCAGCCGCACTGTCTTTCCCCAGGAAGCAGGAACCGGGGCGTCCCGGCCTCGAGCAGCCCGGCCCTCTGCCCGTCCCAGCTCTGTCTGGCCACCCCCACAGGGAGACGCAGCCCAGCTTCTCGGGGGAGCCAGGCATGGCCCCAGGGACCCCGCCCATGTGCCTGGGTGGGCCGGGCGTGCCCGTCACGCTGGAAGCAGGAGGAAGGTCATGCAGAGGGAACCGGGCTGCTGGCCACGAGGATTCCCAGGGTGTTTTCCAGGCAAATCCGGAAGTGGGATCGGCTCCTTCATGCAGCCCCCAGGAGGGGCCACCCTGGCTGCCTCCCCTGTGGGAGACCCTGATGGCCCCTCGTGCAAGTCCCACACAGGCCTCACCTGGGATCAGCCAGCCCTGGTCAGCGCCTCAGAAAAGAAAAACCAGCTCGCGCTTCACCAGGGACCGTGACACCTGGGCTCTGAGCTGCAGGTCCCCTGGGTCTTCGACAACCATGGGTCCCACCTCTGCTGGGGAGAGTGCCACAGGGGTATGAGTTCCCAGGAGCAGCCGGGGGCATGGGAGGGGACAGGACCGCAGGGGTGCTTACGCTTAAGGAGCCAGATCCCCGGGGACGTCCCCTCAGGGAGGACAGGGACCCAGGGTGAACAAGCTGCTGATGGGGTCCAGGACCACGCCAGGAACTCAGCGAAGGAGGTGAAGCCACTGTGAGTCCAGTGCCAGGACTCGAGCCAGGAACGGCTGGGCCGCCGGCCAGGTGGGATGGCTCAAAGACAGGTGGACCCCAGGGTCCTCCCGCGGCCCGTCCTTGGCTCTCGGCTGCTGAGAGAGGCTCCTGGTCCTCCTCTGTGCCCAAGCACTGCCGTGAGCCCAGGGCAGGCCCCGGCTCCACCCGCCCGCTCCCTCCGCAGCAGCCCCGCAGGCAGGCAGGGCCACCTCCGCAGCCGCACGCAGCGCTCCAGCCAGGAAACCCCCGCTTCCCTCCTTTGCGGGGAATTTGCTCAGAAGCAGAAGTTTGCTCAGACACCTCAAAACCCCCAGCGAGGGTCACGGCGGGGTGAGGCCTGCGGGCCTTGGCGCCCACATTCACACTGGGCCTCGGAACCGGGGTCCGGGAAGGAAATTCCGGGAACTCCCAGCTCCCGGGCTCAGAGGGGAGAGGGGCGTCTCCACAGCACAGCAGGTTTTCTTCCTGGGTGTGGGGGACTCCAGGCCCCAGAGGAGGCGGGGGCAGGTGTAGCCCCAGGCAGCCGTGTGACCTGGGTGAGTCCCTTCCCCCACTGAAGCTGGGAGCCTCCCTCCACCTGGGTCCCCTCTCGACTCCACTCGGAGGAGCGTCCCCACCTGCCCGCGGGGAGTGGGACACGGCCTTGCTCATCGATCAGCCCCTGGCGTGGGCTGGGCCGGGCCCAGCTCCAAACAGCCGAGGAACAATGGCCGGTAAGAAGGCCCTCCTAGGGCGACCCCTCCTCAGGCCGGAGCCAGGGCCAGAGGTCAAACTCATTAGCTCGGGAAGCGTCTGCCGCCCGCTCCTGTCCCCGGACGTCAGCAGGCCTCGCTGCCGGCTGGCTTTGTGGGGTGGCCAGCAGAGGTGGAAGGGAGGTGAGAAGTCTGGTCCCCACCCGCTGAGGCTCCCCACGGCCATGAGTGGGGTGAGCCTCCCCACCCCCACCCTCCCTCCACCCTCCTGCTGGGAAAGGCCTCGCCCCAGGATGGCTGCCCTCAGGCCCCTGAGCTGGCCTGGTCCCTCGTGAGCAACTCACGCCCAGAAACACACACGTTCCACACACGTTCACAGCCCTGCCCGAGGACTGGACGTCGTGGAGCTACGAGGGAGCTGCAGGTGCCCCCAGAGAAACGTCCCTGTGCCCAGCGGCCCCCCAGCGTCTGTTATTCTGGGGCCCCAGAACGGGGCCTGCAGGTGGAGAGGGACTGTGGGGGATGCCTTTTTCTGGGAGGGGTCTGCTGGCTCCTGGGACGTCTGGAACCGCGGCCCCGGAGGTGGCTGTGAGGGACCTTCGCAGGCTGCTCCACCTCCCCGCACACACGGCTGTGCCCTGCAGAACCCGGAAGCGGCGGCTTGGCCCTCGTCCTCACATATGTGGCCAACAGGCGAACCCGCAGGGCATCACCTCTGCGACCTGAGCGCCTGTTGGGGAGCTCCCAGCCGCGTCCTGGCCAAACTGCGCCTCCACACACCAGCAAAGCAGCCACAGGCTTCCCGGCGGCCCAGCAGAAAGTCGCCGCTGCCAGACAGCCAGAGGCGCCCCGAAAGAGAAAGTCGACGGAGCCGGGCCCGGTGCGTTTAGGGGCCACCAAGCCCAGCTGCAAAGTGGGGCCCCCGTGTGTGAGGCCTGCAGGGCCCCCACCCTCTGCTGCCTTCCCTTGGGGCCCCATGGGCTTGGCATTTCCTAGCACGTGGACGGGAAGGGGCCCGCGGGCCGGGGTGACCGGACGGCGAGGGCTCAGGATGCCGCCTGTGGGGGTGGCCTTCCGGCGGGACCCGACCAAGACGCCAGCACAAGGCCAGGCCCGGGGCTGCTGCCGGCCAGACGCCCGCTCTGTGCGGGGCTCCTCGCCCCGGGGCTTCATCTGCCCTCCCCAGAGCCTTCCCGCTCGCTGATTTGTGGCCGACTTAATCCCGCACTAATTAGATTTCTGCGCTGGTGATGAAAGGGCTCCGTGCGTGCCAGCCTGTCGGTCCGCCCAGCCCACTGCTTGCTTTGCACAGAATTTTAATTGTTTCCAAATTAATCCTTGGAATCGGGTGAGCTCAGCGCAGATAAGCCAGCTGCAGGGAGGGTAGGGTGCCGCATTCCCGTCTTCCCGGCCGGCACGGCCGGCGCTCCGGTGGGGTGGCACGGGGAGTCGCCCAGCCATGTCCAGGGCCTCTTCCCGCTCAGCGGCTCCCGGAGCCCCGCCAGGCGCCCGGCCCTCGGGGCGTTTTCCTTCTGTTTGCTCTTGGCTCGGCCTCCCTCTTAATCCTATTTTCGCCAGTTTCTATCCAATTTAAGACAGCTCCTGTAAGTCAAAATTAATTACCCCGTGTGCTTCCAGTCCTGTGGTCCCAAGGCTCACTGCTCCTGGAGCCTGGGGCTGGGCTCAAAAAGGAGGAGGGGAACACACCCCCAATGTGGGGGGCCTGAGGGCCCCACGCCCAAACCAGACAGAATGGGGCAAGGTCCCCACCGGGCATTTTCAAGGATCAGCCCCCTCCATCAGGAAGTTCTCCCTGACTGCCTCAGTCTTCCTGAGTTCCCCTGATAACTACCGCTGGGTACGCTCTCCCCAGCCCACCTGAGCCTGAACACACCCACACCCACACATGTGCCTGCATCCCAGCCTGCTGACCAAGGGCGTGGGCTCCCTGCAAAATGCATTCGGTCACATAAAAATAAAGGCAAGGCACGGTGGCTCACGCCTCCGTGTAATCCCAGCACTGGGAGGCCGAGGTGGGCGGATCACCTGAGGTCAGGAGATTGAGACTAGCCTGGACAACATGTCAAAACCCCATCTCTACTAAACATATAAAAATCAGCCAGGCATGGTGTAATCCCAGCTACTCCGGAGGCTAAGGCAGGAGAATCGTTTGAACCTGGGAGGTTGCAATGAGCCGCAATCACGCCATCGCACTCCAGCCTGGGCGACAAGAGTGAAACTCCATCTCAAAAAAATAAAAAATTAAAAAAAAAAAAGACAAATCACCTAATTTAAATTAGCAAAGGATCAAAACAGACATTTCTGAAGATACAGCAGTGGCCAGCAAGCACATGGAAAAATGCTCCCTGTCACCGGTCACCCGGGACACCCAAATCAAATCCGCCATGAGAGGCACCTGCACACCATGAGGATGCTCATTGTCAGGAAAAGCAGGACGTCAGTGTTGGTGAGATGTGGAGAGCAGGTCCTCGCTCACTGCTGGTGGGAATGCAGAAGGAGGCAGCCAGTTCGGAAGACAGCTTAATGGCTCCTCCAAAGCCTAAGCCCTGCACACACTTTGGCAGTTCCATTCCTAGCTATCTACCCAATATCACTGAAAATACACGGAGGCCAGGCGCAGTGGCTCACGCCTGTAATCTCAGCACTTTGGGAGGCCGAGGTGAGCGGATCATGAGGTCAGGAGTTCGAGAGCAGCCTGGCCAGCATGGTAAAACCCCGTCTCTACTAAAAATACAAAAACTTAGCCAAGAATGGTGCCTCGGGTCTGTAGTCCCAGCTACTCGGGAGGCGGAGGCAGAGAATGGCTTGAACCAGGAGGTGGAGGTCGCAGTGAGCCGAGACAGTGCCATGGTACTCCAGCCTGGGCAACAGAGAGAGACTCCACTGAAAGAAAGAAAAGGAAGAAAGGGAGGGAGGGAGAGAGAGAAAGAGAGAAAGAAAGGAAAAGGAAGGAAAGAAGGAAGGAAGGAAAAGAAAGAAAATAAAGATATGTCCACACACAAATTTGTATACGGATCTTCACAATAGCAAAAAAAAAAAAAAAGGTGAAGCCACCCAAGCATTCACCAACAACGGAATAGCTAGATGGGGTGTAGCTGACCCACGCAGCGGGACGTCAGCCTCCGGGAGGAGCGAGCTCAGACCCACGCTCTGATGGAACCTTAGTGACGTGAGTTCGGTGGGAGAGACCAGACGCCAAAGGCCCCACATCGTGTGACCCAGTAACACGGAACGTCTGGAATAGCCAAACTCACAGAGACAGAAAACACACTGGTGCTTGTCTCGGGCTGGGGGGATCCGGTGGGGAGGATTTGGAAATGATGGCTGAGGGTTAGGGATTTCTTTGGGGAGGTGATAAAATGCTCTGAAATTGATCATGCTTAGTCCACGCTGCATGCCTGCATTGAAACAGCTCATGTACACCATAAATACATGTATCTACTATGGAACCACAAAACCAAAAATTAAATAACGCTGATTGTCATCATGGTTACACAATTCCAGGACATTTAGCGGGTGTGCTAACTGTTGAGCTGTACATTTTTAAATGGTGACTCTTATGTGAATTATGTCTAAGAAAAAAATTATGAAAAAAATTAATAAAAACAAGAAAAAAACATGGCAAAGAAACTATAAAGTTCAGAGAGTTCCCAGAACTCTAAAGAGAGGCAGCCAAGGTCAGGGTGATCACACTCTGCACAGAGCTTCCTGGTGGGCAAAGCAAAGATGGAAACACACACAGCCTGGTGTGCTGTGGGACGCCATTTGCTCCACTGAGCATGCCCATGTGGTTGTCAGATGTCAACTTGGCTAATCCAGACAAGGTCCGGGCAGGAGGAGGGCTACATAGACGGGGAAACTGAGGCAGGCTCAAGGTCACCAGTTGATACACTGCAGAAGCCAGACCAGCCCCTCAGTGGTTGGGATAGGAGCCTTTGCTCCCAGCCCTGTGAGGCCTCCCCACCCCGCTGACCTGCCTGCTTCAGGGTCTTATTCCCTGGGACTCACATGCCATCCCCCCTACAGGATGTCACCCCCTGCAGGGTGGCCACATGCCCCTTCTTTCCAGCCCGGGCCCTCTGCTGCCCATTCTTTTTTTTTTTTTTTTTTTTTTTTTTTTTTTTACAAGGGACGCCTGTGAGCCCCCGGCCCACGGGACCGGCGATGGGACGACCTCGCCACCCCCACAACC
>CAUYQU010043946.1:0-39580 GCA_963574635.1 Cheracebus regulus
CCCCTATTCCTTCCTGTCTCCATTGTTAAACACAATTATTGGCATAAAAGAGGTTTTTAATACGCATTTTTAGACTGTATTCTAGCCTGGGCAATAAAACAAGAATCCTATTCTCTCTCCCTCTTTCTCTTCCTCTTTCTATCTTGCATTCTTTTTTTCTTTCTTTTGCTGTTTCTTTCTTTCTCCTTTTCTCTCTTTTTCTAAAATCTCTTCCTCTTTCTTTCTCTTTCTTTTTTCTTTCTTTTGTTGTTTCTTTCTCCTTTTCTCTCTTTTTCTAAAATCTCTTCCTTTCTTTCTTTCATTCTTTTTATCCTAAAAAAAAATAAAAATAAATAAAAAATAAATAAAAAAAATATTGCTAATATCTTCTATGCTTCTCTTAACCTGTTAGTCAAGCCACCTCCTGCAGCAGTTTTCCAATTCTGTTTATCCTTGACTCTGGTTCCCTTGTAGAGATTATAGTGATAAATATGATTAGTGTTATTTAATTGATAGAGTTTTTCTCTAATGCGAATTTATTTTTAATTGACTCAGGTTCATAGTTAATCCTGACCTGAGAATTCCTGTCTTTTATTTAATGAGTAGCTAAGTATTAAGTTTTTTGTTTTCAGATACAGTTTTTAGATACTGGATGTAAAAATTTAGTATAAGTTGATTTAAATGAACATGTAATTGAATTTGGGTTGGGCTAATTTGTAGTTTGTAATAATCAGTTATTTGGCCCTAGGAACTATGGGGAAATGAATTTTTAACTTTTACTAGAGGGATTCATTCACAACTTTTACTAAGATAGAGAGGTTCCATTTACTATAACCATTGGGAGAAACAGATTTAAAACAAAAAGTCTTATAGTTATATTTTGATTCTGCCAAGAGGATCTTGCTTTTTAAAAAAGACCTCATAATTTTACTTTAAAAAGAAACTACAGGTATAGTTTAACTCAAAAACTTCTAGTCATTTTCTTTTTTCTGAGCATTTCACTAAATTGTGTTTTTCCTTATGAAATATACGTATTCTCAGTTTTTATGTTTTACATCTGTAGATGGGCAGAGAAGTTAGATCGGCTAACTAGTACAGCGACAAAAGATCCAGAAGGATTTGTTGGGCATCCAGTAAATGCATTCAAATTAATGAAACGTCTGAATACTGAATGGAGTGAGTTGGAGAATCTGGTCCTTAAGGATATGTCAGATGGTAAGTCTGAAGAGATTCCTGAGTAAGGCAATATTGCCACCATCTGTAGAAATAATAAAATTAGTGATAAATTCAGTTCCCAGGAAATCAAGTGTTCAGTATTGTAACTGGATTATGCCTGGGTGCATTTGGTTTGGATAGAGTTAATTTAGTCAAAATCGTGAATTCTTTGATTAAAAAAGTAATTTTTTTTCTTTGAGATGGAAGTCTGGCTCTGTCACCAGGCTGGAGTGCAGTGGTGTGATCTCAGCTCACCGAAACCTCTGCCTGCCGGGTTCAAGTGATTCTCCCGCCTCAGCCTCCCCAGTAGCTGGGACTACAGGCACGCGCCACCAAGCCCAGCTAATTTTTGTATTTTTAGTAGAGACAGGGTTTCACCACATTGGACAGGGTGGTCTCGATCTCTTGACCTCGTGATCCACCCGCCTTGGCCTCCCAAAGTGCTAGGATTACAGGTGTGAGCCACTATGCCCAGCCCAAAAGAAGTAATTTACTTTACTGTTGACTTTTATTTTGAAATCTGCAAAAGTGAATAAATTGTTTGGCATATAGCTTCATTTCTGAGGGCAATCCTTTTTATTTTAGGATTATCTTCAAACTTTAAAAATTTATATCTTTATCTGCAATCAATTTTAAATAATGTTGGGAGTGTGACTGTAAAGAGAAGTATTAGCTGTGTTCTATCTATATTTTGAAGTTTCGAATTAGTTACTCAATGTAGACAATAAATCAAACTGAGACTGCAAACAGTAATAATGAATAAGTAAGTGATACAAATACAGTTGAAGTTGGAGTGTTGAAATGTTTTAGATACTTTAATAACAGACATAGAAGACTAAATCTGGACTTTAGTAAGGAGTTTAAGGGATTATGTCCCCCTCCAAAAGAGAGAAAGATGGAAAAGACCTGAGCTAGTTATGTAGATAAGTACTACAAGGGTAAGTACTTTTTGTAAGCAGTGAAGTAAACTATTAGTCACAGGTCAGGAAGCCTTGAAAAGAAAATATGGCAAGTACTTGTGAATACTTCTTTATTATGAGAGGTAAATGCCTGTAATTATTTTCTGTACTATATAACACCTTGGGAACTTTTTTTTTTTTTTTTTTGGAGACAGGGTCTCACTGTTGCCCAGGCTGAAGTACAGTGGCACAATCATGGCTCACTGCAGCTTTGAACTCCTGGGCTCAAGCAATCCTCCCACCTTAGCCTTCCAGTAGCTGGCACTACAGGCATGGACCACCACGCTGGGCCAATTTTTAAATTTTTCTTTTGTAGAAACAAGGTCTTGGTCTTGCTATGTTGCCCAGGCTGATAGCGAATTCTTGGCTTCATGCAATCCTTCCACCTCAGCCTCCCAACGGTGTTTGGGTTTACAGGCATGAGCCACGGATCCTGGCCCCAAACATGTTTTTAAGGAAATCCATATATTTATTCTCAAGTGATGAACTAAGTTGTTTTATAATGTGAATTGGGACTTTGTTTTTTTAATCTGTAGTAGTCATTCTGTAATGCTATGAGAGAAAAATATATAAATATATTTTATTTTTCTTAGAATTTTGTTTGTAGTGTAATAACTATTATAGCCTTCTATAAAACTTGTAAAACTTACTTGTAAAATTCCATGTAGAGATTGTGACTGGGAGTTGGTCATAAAACTAAAAAATATTGTTGGAAACAGAGCAGGTCAAAACTCCCATGCTGATCTAATAATGGAATTACACCAGTAAAAAGCCACTGCACTTCAGCCTGGGCAACACAGCAAGACTGTCTCTAAAAAGAGACAAAACAGCATAAAAATACACTTGATATAAACTCTAGCCCTCTTCCAGTTAGTTGTTCATTTGTACATTTTCATTAACACGGTAATGCCTGGTCTCAGCTGGGTGCGGTGTCTCACACCTCTAATCCTAGCAGTTTGGGAGTCTAAGGCAAGCAGATCACTTGAGATCAGGAGTTCGAAAGGCTAACATGGTGAAACCCTGTCTCTACTAAAAGTACAAAAGTTAGCTGATTGTGGTGGCAGGTACCTGTAATCCCAGCTACTCAGGAGGCTGAGGCAGGAGAATTGTTTGAACCCAGGAGGTGGAGGTTGCTGTGAGCCGAGATTGTGCAACTGCACTCCAGCCTGGGTGACAGAGTGAGACTCCACCTCAATTAAAAAAAAAAAAAAAAAAAAAAGAACCTGATCTCTTGCTGCTCAAAATACGTAGTGGGCTGGACGCAGTGGCTCACACCTATAATCTCAGCACTTTGGAAGGCCAAGGCAGTCAGATCAGTTGAGGCTAGGAGTTGGAGACCAGCCTGGCCAACATGGTGAAACCCCATCTCTACTAAAAATAGAAAAATTAGCCAGGTGTTGTGGTGCACGTCTGTAATCGCAGCTACTCAGAAGGCTGAGGCATGATAATTGCTTGAACCTGAGAGGTGGAGTTTGCAGCGAGATGAGATTGTGCCACTGCACTCCAGCCTGGGTGACAGAATGAGACTCTGTCTCAAAAAAAAAACAAAACAAAAAAACATATAGTTGATTGTAAGTTAATGAGAAGAGAGGGAAATCTCATACCTAATTTTTATTCACAAATAATGATACCTATATTAAAATTTTAAACCACTTTTTTTGTTTCTTAAGGAGTATTTAGCATCCATGCTCCTTGGGGTTATATAGTTATCAGTAATTGGTTTGTTAGTTTGATTTTTGCTATACTTTAAATCCTCTTTAAATTAAGATTAGGTTTTATATATTATAAATTATGATTGATCAATACCATGTTTGATAATTAAACTGATCTAAATATGTTTTAATAAACTAGCTTAGCTGTTGATCTTAAGTATATAATATCTCTTCCTTCCCCTTGAAGAATTCCACCAAACTTTACATATTTACATATTTATATAATGTGTAATCATGGAAGAAGAAAACAGAACTTTAAGAGCACACATTTTACTTACCATCTGTTTTCTGGAAGTATAATTGATTGTCGGTGAATGTCATTTTTAGATCCATAAATGTGTTCATTTCCCAAACTTAGTGGATGCACTTTTATTTTCTTGCCATGTTGTATAACTGAAAACTCATAAATATTAGGTTAGGTGATCTTTACCTGCTAATTCAATAATTTATATAACAACGTCACATTACTTAAACAACACTAGGCTTTTGGAAGATTGAACAAGTTAGAAGTATGCCAAGTCTCATTCAATGTATTTAATTTTTTCTTGTTGAATATGTGGAACTTTTCATGGGATGGTAGAAAATAATAAAATAGATTTTGAAAAATCCTTAGTAAGTCTCTTTATGGAAAGTTTATGAGGTTCTACAGTCTTTTTTTTTTTTTTTTGATCTATTTCAAGGTTTTATCTCTAACCTAACCATTCAGAGACAGTACTTTCCTAATGATGAAGATCAGGTTGGGGCGGCCAAAGCTCTGTTACGTCTCCAGGATACCTACAATTTGGATACAGACACTATCTCAAAGGGTAATCTTCCAGGTAAGATTATTCTTCCAGTCTATAAAGTACCTATCACCTAGCTTCTCTTTGGAGTCCATTAAGACAATGTTAGTGTGAAAAAAGACGTCTGCATTTTAAGATTTTAAATTGTAATTTGTTTCATAGCCTTTGAGGACAAAAGAATCACTTTCCCTTTCTCTTAGGGCTTAATAGTTGTGGGTATGCTTCTAGCTTGTTATTCTGAAAGCTTGTATTGATAGAGACTAACTGAAGTAGGTAATTTTAGTGTGTAAGAAAAAGAAACTATCATTTTACCAACCAAGGAGGAGGCTGTTGCTAATATTTGAGAGGTTATAGTGGATAGATTATCAAGCTACTTACTGGAGTAGAATAGTAGAATTTGGTGATGTACCTAATAGGGATTTCTGGCTTGATCAACTAGATAAGTTCCGTTTAACAAAATAGGGCTGGACATAGTGGCTCATACCTGTAATCCCAGCACTTTGGGAGGCTAAGGGTGGGAAAGATTACTTGAGGCTAGGAGTTCAAGACCAGCCTGGGCAGCATAGCAAGTCCCCGACTCTACAAAAAAATTAAAACTTAGTTGGGTGTGGTGATGCATGCCTGTAGTCCTAGCTGTTTGGGAGGCTGAGGTGGGATGTATTAGTCCATTCATACACTGTTAATGAAGGAATACCTGAGACTGAGTAATTTATTAAAAAAAAAAAAAGGTTTAATTGACTCACATTTCCACATGGCTAGGGAGGTCTCAGGAAACACAATCACGGTGGAAGGCACTTCTTCACAGGGTAGCAGGAGAGGGAATGAGTGTCAACAGGGGAAATGCCAGATGCTTATAAAACCATCTGATCTTGTGAGAACTCACTCACTATCACAAGAACAGCATGGGGGAACTGCCCCCATGATTCAGTTGTCACGTGTCAAATACCTGTCCTGCCCTTGACACGTGACAATAAAGGACTCTTTTTAGTGTTAGTTTACTTTCATTTTGGTTTATTATATTCAATTTGATATGTTCATGTCAGTCATCATACCACTTCCTTTGAACCAAAGGAATTAACAACTTGTTTCTCATCAAATTTGGTTTGCTTTTTGTATGAAGCCTTTTATAGTCTCTTTCTGCTCATATCACTTTCCTTATTTCCTTTTCTTCTTTGTTTTCTTGCCTATTTACTTTTTCTTCTCATGTTCTCTACTTTGGAAACAGTTTTCCTTTTCAAATGCTGCATCACTTTTCATTTATTTTAAAAATCAGATTCCCAGGCAATCTGCCTTTAGTATTGTTAAAGGTCAATAGATAAGACAAGCAGAAATACTTTCCCAAAGCAGAATAGCTAAAGATTGTCTACTCTGTCTGCCATGCTTGTTCAAATAATGTTGCCAGAATATCAGATCATGTAAAAAAATATTACTTTTGCTACCTACATATATTAATGGCATACTGTCATCTTATGTGTTTTGCATGCCACTGAGAGAAACATTTATAATTGCTGCATTATGAGCTCATCCTCTCAGTTTACTAGTTCTCATAACTGAAAAATAATAGCATTATCAAAATTTAATATTCATCTTTAGTTTCTGGAACTAAGTCATGTTAAACTATTAAGAAATTAGTTTCTTAATAGCTATGGTTCGAATGTGTCCTTCCAAAATTGAGTTGGTGAAACTTAATGGCCAGTGTGATGGTATTAAGAGATGGGGCCTACACAAATGGGATTTAAGACCTTTATGAAAGCGGTTTTAGGCAGCCTCTAGCTCTCTTGCCCTTCCACCTTCATCATATGAGGACATAGCATTCTTCTTCCTCTCTGGAAGATGCAGCAACAAGGTACCATCTTGAAAGAGGAGAGCAGCCCTCACTAGACAATCGAACCTGCTGGTGCTTTGATCTTGGGCTACCCAACCTCTAGAACTGTGAGAAAGTAAATTTGTTGTTTTATAAATTATCCAGTCCTCTGATATTTTGTTATGGGAGCACAAATGTACTAAGACAGTATCCTTTCCTAGAGTGGAAGGCAGGACAGAGAATTATTTAAGGGAAAAAACACAGATCTTCATCTTCATTTTAGGAGTATACTGATAATCAGTTACTGTCTGTAAGTGACTAACAGAAGGCCAGAAAAAAATAGTAAATGGAGGTAATTGTATGATTTGAATATTTGATTAAATGGGTTATGTGATCCTCCAGTGCATACACCTCCAAGCCTGGACTCTGTTTGATCCTGGAATTCCACAGCTCATTGTCAGACCAGCTTATGCTTTCCCATGGTCTAATCACTAGCAAAACGTGCCCATAACTTTACTTCCTTTTATTTCTCATGAATTCCTTTTCTGTTAGCATCTTTTAAAACAACATATGTTACCACCATTGGATAGGTTATAGCTAAGTCTGGTTCTGGCCATTTTAGTGACTCTTTGAAGTGTATTCAATCAAAATGTATTAAACCACCATTGTGTTTGTTTCTCCACCAGTTTTCTTTGTGGTATTATCAGACACTTAAGTAAATATATACGATGTGATCTGTTTTATCAGAGAAAATGTAGGCTAGTCTGTCTTTGACTAGTAGTTTCTTTTAAAAACTTTTCTGGAAGCATGAACTACTAGTGTAATATTGATTTAGTCTCAGAACTGTATATTCAGAGAGAAATGTTGACATTTCTTGTCTAGGCTTGTCATTATTTTTTCACATACCTGTCATTTTTTTTTGATAGTGTCAGAAAGGGAACTATATGATTTTCTGTATGATAGCATAAAAAGAGCACTGTAGGACATGACTTTCTCCTTTTTGTTATTTATAAAACTTCTTTTATTATGGAAAATATCAAATATCACACATACACAAAAATAAAGGTAATATAGTGATCCTATGCTATCATCAAGCTCCAAATGTTTTAAACATTTTGTCATTCTTGGTTTATCTACTCCTTCCACCTTTTTTGTCGTTTTTGTTGGAGTTTTTGGTTTTTTTTTTTTTTGAGACGGAGTCTTGCTCTTTTTCCCAGCTGGAGTGCAGTGGCACAGTCTTGGCTCACTGCAACCTCTGCCTCCTGGGTTCAAGCAATTCTCCTGCCTTACCCTCCTGAGTAGCTGGGATTATAGGCACGCACCACCACACCCAACTAATTTTTTTGTATTTTTAGTAGAGATGGCCAGGATGTTGGCCAGGATGGTCTGAATCTCTTGACCTCATGATCCACCCGCCTCGGCCTCCCAAAGTGCTGGGATTACAGGCGTGAGCCACTGTGCCTGGCCTTGTTGGAGTATTTTAAAAGCAAATCCTAGACATTTTGTTATGTTATTTTATCCATAAATAATTCAACATGTATATCTAATTGATGAGGACAATTTTTTTGAGGTAAGGTTTCACTCTATCATCCAGGCTGGAATGCAGTGGCATGATCATAGCTCAATGGAGCCTTGAACTTTTGGGCTCAAGCCATCCTGCTGCCTTAGCCTCCTGAATAGCTGGCACTACAGGTGTGCCACCACACCTGGGTAATTTTTAAATTTTTAGTAGAGATGGGCTCTTGCTGTGTTGCCCAGTCTGGTCTTGAACTCCTGGCCTCAAGTGGGTGTTTTTCATTAATTAATTTTTTTAGAGACAGGGTCTCACTTTATTGCTCAGGCTAGAGTGCAGTGGTACCTCATAGCTCACTGCAGCCTTGAACTCTTGGGCTCAAGTGATCCTCTCGCCTTAGCCTCCCAAGTAGCTGGGACTGTAGGTCTAAGTCACCTGTGGCACGGTGGCTCACGCCTGTAATCCCAGCACTTTGGGAGGCCAAGGCAGGTGGATCACGAGGTCAAGAGATCAAGACCATCGTGATCAACATGGTGAAACCCCGTCTCTACTAAAAAATACAAAAATTAGCTGGGCGTAGTGGCACGCACCTGTAGTGCCAGCTACTCGGGAGTCTGAGGCAGGAGAATAGCTTCAACCCAGGAGACGGAGATTGCAGTGAGCCAAGATTGCGCCACTGCACTCCAGCCTGGCGCCTAGCAACAGAGCGAGACTCTGTCTCAAAAAAAAAAATTGCCTTCATGTAATTTAATACCCAGTCAGTATTGTTTCTCTGGTGGTCTCAAAGTTGTCTTTATACAGTTGCATTTTTAAATTATGTCTCTTAAGTCCCTTTTATTCCCTTTTCCTTTTTTTTCTTTACGACACTGGTTAGTTGGGGGGAACCTAGTCATATGTTCTGTGGAATGTTCCACATTCTGGAGTTGACTACTTTGGTGATTAATGTGTTCCTTTAATGCTTTTGTATCCTACAGGCAGGTTAGAGCTTGAGGCTTAGGTTCAAGTTAAGTTTTAAAATTAACTCCATAGGTGGCGCTATGAACTTTCGTTGAACTGCATGAACCAACACCTAATGTCTTGTCACACTTTTTATGATGCTGATTGAGTGGGGTTCCGGTTGTGAGAGCCTGATCACTCCATGTAAAGTTCTCCTTAAGTTTTGTCTAATGGTTTTGGCAGCCTTTGATGATCATTGCCTACAACCACTATTTTACTAGGGGTTACAAAATGGTGATTTTTTTCATTTCATTATTCCTTTCACTTTTATTTATTTATTTATATTTTTAGAGATGGGGTCTCACTGTGTTGCCCAGGCTGGAGTGCAGTGGCTATTCACAGGCGCGATCCCACTACTGATCAGCATGGGAGTTTTAACCTGCTCCATTTCTGATCTGGGCCGGTTTACCTCTCCTTAGGCAATCTGGTGGTCCCCCACTCCCGGGAGTTCACCATATTGATGCCGAACTTAGTGCGGACAGCCGATCGACATAGTGTACTACAGCCCAGAACTCCTGGGCTCAAGCAATCCTCCTACCTCAGCCTCCCGAGTAGCTGGGACTATAGGCACGTGCCACCGCACCCGGCTCCTTTTACTTTTTTTAACTGGAATTCTATAAATAGGAATGTTCCATCATCAACCTTTTGGTTACCCTGAACTATATACAGGAAAGGCAGATAAGTCTATAATTAGTCTTCTTTATTAATTTTCAGAGTAATGAGTAACTATTTTTAGTAGTGATCAGTAATTTTCATGACATATCATGAACTCATAGTTTCGCACTTGTTACCCAGGCTGGAGTGCAGTGGTCCAATCTCGGCTCACTGCAACCTCCACCTCCCAAGTTCAAGCAATTCTCCTACCTCAGACTCCTGAGTAGGTGGGATTACAGGCATGCGCCCCCATGCCCAGCTAATTTTGTATTTTTAGTAGAGACAGTTTCTCCATGTTGGTCATGCTAGTCTTGAACTCCTGACCACAGGTGATCCGCCCGCCTCTGCCTCCCAGAGTGCTGGGATTACAAATGTTAGCCACCGTTCCCAGCTGGATTTTTTTTTTTTTTTTGTATCTCAGTCTATTAATTATTTCTTTGATCTCAGATTATCCCATCTTAGCCCAGTGGGAGCATCTTTAGATTGACTTGTTTGTTTTTTTGAATTGACTGTTACTATTCTTTGATAGAGAGGAAACCTTGCTTTCTGACACATTTTTTTTTCCAGGTTTTTCTTACACTACAGAGTAGGAACCAGGCATTTCTTTAATAAGCCTTGGTCCTTTTTTTCTTTTCCCCTCTTAAGAAATAGGGTCTTGCCATGTTGCCCAGGCTGGAGTGCAGTGGCTATTCACAGATGTGATCATGGTGCACTACAGCCTGGAACTCCTGGGCTCAAGTGATCTTCCTGCTTCAGCCTCCTGAGTATCTGGGACTATAGGTGTGTCCCCTTGTGTCTGGCAAGGCTTGATATCTTTGAACAGGGATGACATTTAAGTAGCAGAGTCTAGCTAGGTTCTAGGGGAGTTTATTGCTATCAAATTTGTCATAAACAGAGAGGAAATATGTAAGTTCATATTGTTAATTTCAATTTAAATTGAAAATCACAGGGTTATATCTCTTTTTTCTTGTTTTGAAAATTTGGTTCCTAAGGTTATGAACACGATTATTCTTCATGCTATTAACTCATGCTATTTTATTCTTACTATTAATGACATTAAGACTACTGGCGGGTGCAGTGGCTCATGCCTCTAATTCCAGCACTTTGGGAGGCCGAGGCAGGCAGATCACCTGAGGTTGGGAGTTCAAGACCAGCCTGACCAAACATGGAGAAACCCTGTGTCTACTAAAAATACAAAAAAAAAATTAGCCAGATATGGTGGCGCATGCTTGTAATCTCAGCTACTCAGGAGGCTGAGGCAGGAGAACTGCTTGAACCTGGGAGGCAGAGGTTGTGGTGAGCCGAGATCCTGCCATTGCACTCCAGCCTGGACAATAAGAGTGAAACTCCATCTCAAAAAAAAAAAAAGACTACTGAATACAGTTTAATATTTTTGTACTTTATATCCTTAAAATATATCACTTTAGATATGATCAGTCAAAATCTTGTTTTAAAGACATCTGAAGTAATTCATTTCTCTTTGTGGGTATGCCCTCAACATGTTTTACAGTTGGATTCATTTGTTTCAATATTTTTCCTCAGTTTTTAGGGATCGTCCTTGTGTTTTCTTTTGATTCATTGTTTTCATTTGTTTGTTTTAGAAACTGTCTTTCTCTGTTGCCCAGGCTGGAGTGCAGTGGCATGATCATAGCTCAGTGCAGCCTTGAACTCCTGGGCTCAAGGGATCCTCCTGCCATAGCCTCCTAAATAACTAGGCCTATAGGCATGCATGTACCACCATACCTAAATTTTTTTTTTTTTTTTTTTAAAGAAAGACATTGTCTAATTATTTTGCCCAGGCTTGTCTTGAGCTCCCTGGTTCAAGAGATCTTCCTGCCTTGGCCTCCCAAAGTGTCAAAAGTATAGACTTTAGCCACCATACCCAGCCAATTTGTTGTTTTTAATTATGTAAAACTTTTAAATTCTTTATAGTCCAAACTATACTAATAAGGTACTTTAACAGAAATCTCACTTTCATTCCTATACTTTTCAACCTATTCCTTTCTTTTTCCTATATGTGACCATTTTGTTTTACTTTTTCTAGTTTTTTAAAAATATAAGCAAATATATGTCTACTCCTATATTCTCTCCACCTAAACACAAAAGATAGCATCCTATAAATACAGTTATGTACTTTGGTGCTTTAATTTATTGATATGCCCTAGCCATTACTTCATGTCATGTATAGAAATCCTCATTTCTTTCTATAGCTACATGTTATTACTATATTTTGTGAAGGTTCTACGGTTTTTTTTTTTTTTTTTTTTTTTTAACTTATTATCAGTAAAGGATGATTTACTGGGAAATTTACAGATGGAAGCATGATCTTGGGCAGCAGCAAGATCTCTGCAGGATTAGTCTCTAGACGCATGGCTTAAATGCCATAGGGAAAGGGTGTATGTGCTCTATATGGATAATTAAAGGCAAACTCCAGAACAGGCAAGAATGCTGTGTGTGTCATAGCCTGTAATTCTTGTGATAACATCAAGGTTGCTTTGATCTAAAGGCAGGATTTATAGTGAGTACATGTTCTTACACTAAGGACAGTGAGTAAAGTAGAAATCAGCAGGCCTTCGTGGGACTGAGATTAATCAGAAGGTAAACATGGTAGATTAACATGAAAAATGTAGTCACTGTTGTCTTCATATCAATCAGTTTCTACTTTATTCATTTGTTTCTTAATCATCATCTAAAGATTGCCACCCTGCTGGAGTGCGTCCCATGACCATCCCCTTTATTTTTTTCCCTTAGTTTCACCCGTCACTGTTGTCTTTATTCAACTTTATTTATTTATTTAGAGACGGGGTCTCATCCTATTGCTCAGGCTGGAGTGCAGTGGTGCAATCTCAGCTAACTGCAACCTCCGCCTCCTGGGTTCAAGTGATTCTTGTGCCTCAGCCTCCCCCAGTAGTTGGAATTACAGGCCCGCACTACCATGCTTGGATAATTTTTTGTATTTTTAGTGAAGACAAGATTTTGCCATGTTGCCCAGGCTGGTCTTGAAGTCCTGAGCTCAAGCAATCTGCCTGCCTTGGCCTCCCAAAGTGCTCAGATTACAGGTGTGAGCCACTGTGCCAGGCCCTTTTCTTTAATTTAGATTGGCATTTATGTATACCATTTTCATTGTTCATCGTTCTTTATTGTATCTCAGACTTTCCTTTGGGAATTTTCCTCCTTGAAACACATTCTTAAGAAGCCCATAAATGTGCTTTATTTGGCTTGGAATGGAATTCTTTGTGTTTCCTGAATCTGAATGTTTATGCATTTTAATTTTGGAAATGTTTCTACCATTCTCTCTTTAAATACTATCTTATCTATATTCTTTCTGTTCTCTTCTTCTGGAATTCCAAGTAGACATAATTAGACTTTAGTTTTTTGTCTTTGTGTTTTAACTAGCATTTCATGTTTATATCTCTCTCTGCTGCATTTTGGGTAGTTTATGCCATGATAACTTATTTACCCCTGTCTTCTAGATTTATTATTTTCTTTTTAGCTGTGTTTAATCTACATTTTAACCAGTCTAATGAGTTTTGAACTGTTGTTGATTATATTTATGATTTTTAGAAGGTCTTTTGTTTCCCCCATTCCAATATACCTGGTCTTTGTTAGAGTATCCTTTTTTTTTTTTTTTTAAGATGGAATTTCACTCTTGTTGCCCAGGCTGAAGTGCAGTGGCACAATCTTGGCTCACTGCAACCTGTGCCTCCCGGGTTCAAGCAATTCTCCTGCCTCAGCCTCCTGAGTAACTGGGATTACAGGCGCCTGCCACCATGCTTGGCTAATTTTTACATTTTTAGTAGAGACGGGGTTTTCACCAGGCTGTTGTCAAACTCCTGACCTCAGGTGATCAGTCCTCCTCGGCCTCCCAAAGTACTGGGATTACAGGCATGAGCCACCACATCTGGCCTAGAGTATCTTATTCGTTCATATTTTCTATTTTTAAATTTCTTATAATTTTCTCTATGGCATTGAAAATTATCTTTCTTAATGAAAAATACTATTCCATTACATTGATAGATCTGTCTATATGTTTCCTTATTTCCTTGCTTTCAGCTTATTATAGTTTTTAGCTATAATATAGTTCAGCCACAAAAATCTTTTATACAGGAAGATCCCCAACTCCTAGTACTAAATCTCAATGAAATAATTTAAAATAGTAGTATCGAGTCATAGAGTTTAAATTATTCTTTTCTCATATTGCTGAATTTTTTAAAAGCAAAGTTACCAGTTTACATTGCTGCTTCCTCTCACTATTAGGTTTTGCCATTTAATGGTATAACAACAGGAGCACAAACTTCTGGAGTTGTATTGAACAGATTCCATTTCTTGCTTTTAAACATGTGACCTTGGACACGTTAGTTAACCTCTATTTTAGTTCCTCATCTGTAATAGGATGGCTTTGAGGATTACATGAGTGGCAAATACTTGGCAGATAGTAAGACCTCAATAAATCTAGGCCATTATTTTAAGATATTTTTATTTGTGATGGTTTTAATTTTTTATTTCTTCAGCGATGAATGAGACTAAGTATTTTCCTTCCTTTTTTTATTTTTTGAGACGGACTCTTGCTCTGTTGCCAGGCTGGAGTGCAGTGGCACTATCTCGGCTCACCGCAACTTCCACCTCCTGGGTTCAAGCAATTCTCCTGCCTCAGCCTCCCGAGTAGCTGGGTTCGTGCCACTACATCCAGATAATTTTTTTTTTTTTTGAGACTGAGCCTCGCTCTATGGCCCAGGCTGGAGTGCAGTAGTATAATCTCGGCTCACTGCAACCTCTGCCTCCCAGGTTCAAGTGATTCCCGAGCCTCAGCCTCCCAAGCAGCTGGGATTATAGGTGTGTACCGCCATGACCGGCTAATTTCGGTATTTTTAGTAGAGACAGGGTTTCATCATGTTGGCCAGGCTGGTCTTGAACTCTTGTTCTCAGGTGATCCACCCCCTTGGCCTCCCAAAGTGCTGCAATTACAGGTGTGAGCCACCTTGTCTGGCCTAATTTTTGTAGTTTTAGTAGAGACAGGGTTTTACTATGTCAGCCCAGATGATCTTGATTTCTTGACCTCGTGATCCACCCGCCTTGGCCTCCACAAAGTGCTGGGATTACAAGTGTGAGCCACCACGCCCGGCCTGAGACTGAGTATTTTCTGAAGTGTTTGGTTTTCTATTTATTTTTTATCTCATATGAATTATCAAATATCTCTTTTTCTTAAAACGGAAGTTTCACTGCAGAAGTGAGTTGACGTAATAACACCAAAAGCACAAGTGCTATAAGATTAACAAGTTGGACTTCATCACAGCTTCAAAAGTGCACCATTAAGAGAGTGAAAAGACAACCCATAGAATGGGAAAAATATTTAAAAATCATAGCTGAGCCTGGCGTGCGGTGGCTGACACCTGTAATCCTAGCACTTTGGGAGGCCGAGGCAGGTGAATCACGTGAGGTCAGGAGTTCGAGACCAGCCTGGCCAACAGGGTGAAACCCTGTCTCTACTGAAAATTAGCTGGTGTGGTGGCACATGCCTGTAATCCCAGCTACTCAGGAGGCTGAGGCAGGAGAATCACTTGAACCCGGTAGATGGAGATTGCAGTGAGCTGAGATTGAGCCACTGCACTCCAGGCTGGGTGACAGAGTGAGACTGTCTCAATAAAGAACTCTAACAAATCAATTATAACAAGGCAAATAACCAAAACTTTTTTTTTTTTTGAAAACTGAGTCTTGCTCTGTTGCCCCAGCTGGCAAGCAGTGGTGCACTCATAGCTCACTGTAACCTTGAACCCTTGGGCTTAAGCAGTCTTGCTGCCTTAGCCTCCCAACTAGCCAGGACTATAGGCACGGACCACAATGCCTGGCTAATTTCTAAAAATTTTTTTTTTGTTATATATGAGGGTGTCATTACATTGCCCAGGTTTGTCTCAAACTCCTTGCCTTGATCAGTCCTCCTGCCTTGGCCTCCCAAACACTGGGATTACAGGTGTGAAACCACCATGCCTAGTCACCAAATTTTTTAAATGGGCAAAAGCTTTGAAAAGATATTTTTTCCAAAGAAGATACACAAATGGAAATAAGCACATGAAAATAAGCCCAACATCATTAGTCACTAGGAAAATGCAAATCAAAACCACAGTGAAATACCACTTCATACTCGCCAGAATGTCTACAATAAAAAAGGACAGTAACAACTATTGGCAGGGATGTGGAGAAATTGGAATTTCATACCTTGTTGGTGGGAATGTAAATGTTATAGCCACTTTGGAAAACATTTTGGCAGTTCCTCAAAACATGAAGCATAGAGTTGCTTAGAGACCCATCAGTTCCACTCATACTCAAGAAATGAAACATGTTCACATGGAAACTTATACACAAATGTTCATAGTAGCATTATGTCCAGAATAAGCAAATGTGTAGAGACAGAAAGTAGATTAGTGGTTGTCTAGGGCTGGGGAAGGGTGGGGAAGGTAATGGGTAGTGACTTAATGGTTACAAGGTTTCTTTTTGGAGTGATGAAAATGTTGTAAAATTAGATTGTGGTGATGGTTGCACTACTCTGTAAATATACTAGGAACTACTGTAATCTTTAAATTAGTGAATTTATGGTATTTAAATTACATATTAATGCCATTTAAAACAAAGAATCCAGTTGACATGTTGACCTCTCCTGTACATTCATCTCTTGCCCGGATTGTTGGTTAGCAGTGAGATAGATATATTTCATATGGTAATTCCTACTGTTAGAAAATAGTATATTTCAACTTAATGGATGTTTCATTTTGGTATGATATTTGATAATTTAAGTCCTGTGTTCTCTAGGTGCCATGTCCCCTATTACCAGCTGTGTGATTCTTGTCAGGCTACATTACATTATAGATTGTTTCTTTGTTTATAAAATTAGGGTAATTTTTGCTTATCCAGAGGATTATTGTGAGCTTCAAATAAAAGTCAGACAGCACTTTGAAAGCTGTGTAGTCCTTAATAAATATACGGTAGTGTTAAGATTCCTAAAGTTCTCTGTATTTTCTTTTCATAGGAGTGAAACACAAATCTTTTCTAACAGCTGAGGACTGCTTTGAGTTGGGCAAAGTGGCCTATACAGAGGCAGATTATTACCATACAGAACTGTGGATGGAACAAGCACTAAGGCAACTGGATGAAGGCGAGGTTTCTACCATAGATAAAGTCTCTGTTCTAGATTATTTGAGCTATGCAGTATATCAGCAGGGAGACCTGGATAAGGCACTTTTGCTCACAAAGAAACTTCTTGAACTAGGTATGTTATCTGGGCCTAATTTAAGGTTATAGTTCTATTGAGGGATACATATTCTCTATCTTTCTCTTTCTCCCCATTTAAATACTTCTGTTTTTTTTTTTGTCTTTAGAAGTCAGGGGCCTTATTTGTTAAACATACATTATCCTCTTCTTGATTATTCTCTAAGTAAATGATGACTGATTTTTCTCACCTAATAGTGCTTACAGCAGTGGTTGTGTTTCTCTGCTCTGTATTCTCCAGGAATTTCAAAATTGAAGCTAACCTAACTAACTGAGTTAAAAATGTTTGTTTGCCATGTTGCCATTTTAAATGTCAATCAGTTTCCTTTGAAGGGTGTTATGTTTTATTGCATTTCATATTTTAAAATAAAGTGATTTAAAATAGATGGGCTAAAAATAGATGATCATATTTAAATGTTAGAAAAATATACCTTATAAGAATTTTATCAGTAGTACTTTGAACAGAGATGTAGTGTTTCTTCAAGTATGGTCCAAGTACCACGTGCATCAGAATTACTTGGATACTTGTTAGAAATGAAAATTCCTTGATCTCTACCCAAGACCTACTAAATTGTAATCTCTGGAGATAGGGAGTCCAGAATTTGTATAATAGTAAGTTTGGGTGGCCTTTGGTATATAACGAAGCTTTCAAACTTTAAAAATTATGTTTATGAAATAGGAAAATATGTGTATGTTAGAATCAAACAGCTAAAAGGATTGATCTGCTGAAAATGAATTTTGATAATTGGGTTCTTAGGTGGGTGATAATAAATTAAGATATTGGTTCAAGTAATCTTTTTTCCTTTCAGTATTTTTCAGTGATATTTCCTCTTAGTTTAAAATGTACTTTGTACTCATTATAGAACATTTATTAAAACAGAAAAAGATGAAGAGTCATCCATAAGCCAGTCACTCAAAAATACCTACACATTTGTTTCCTTTTAGAGTATAGTCCCCTTCCGTGCACACATTTTTCCTTGTTTTACAAAATTAGGTTAATATTGGATATTGTAACATATATTATGAGCAGTTTCTGAAGGACAAGAAATATTTTACAGTCTAGGGCTATGTATCCTAAACAGTTATTGTCACAAGTGAAGTCTCTACTGTTCTGCCTTTTTATTTTTATGTGTGTGTGGTTCTTTAGTTGTTTTTTTTTTCCCTTTCAGATGGACAGCTTAGTGTTCTTTTTTCCTACTAAAAGGTAGTTCAAAATTATGACTAGCAATTCTGAGGCAGCTAGTGGATTCCAGCTTGTTCGAAAATTGTATCTTTCGTTTCCCTTTTCCTTCTTACTTGGAAATTTGGGACTGAAATTCACTCAGGCCTTAGAAGTAGGCTACATTTATAATGTTTCTGTGGTAAAGGTTGCTTTTGAACTGCATATCCCCTGTTATCCTCATGTGATTATTTTTCAGTCTTGGAAAAATCTTTTTCATTGCTTAAAATAAGTAGGATGAGTGAGATTTTAAAATTCATTTGACATCAGATTGAACTTAGTTCTTTTAGCTGAGTGGTAAATTCTCAAAATAGAAGCGCTAGTTGCTACCTTTAAATAAATGGCTGTTTCTGTCTCCAGAACTGTTTTTTTTTTTTTTTTTTTTTTTTGAGATGAAGTTTTGCTTTTGTTGCCCAGGCTGAAGTGCAATGGCGTGATCATGACTCACTGCAACCTCCGCCTCCCAGGTTTCAGGGATTCTCCTGCCTCAGCCTCCCCAGTAGCAGGGACTACAGGCACCCACCACCACGCCTGGCTAATTTTGTATTTTTAGTAGAGACGGGGTTTTACTATGTTGGTCAGGCTGGTCTTGAACTCCTGACCTTAGGTGATCTACCCACCTCAGCCTCCCAAAGTGTTGGGATTACAGGCATGAGCCACCGTGCCTGGCTCATAACTGTTTTTATATAGGTGACTGTATGTCCTGATTTACTTGGGGGCAGTAGTAACTTATACCTATTGTTTTGGTATAATAATTGTTGTTAGTGCCTCCTTTCACTCACAAAAGCAACCTGGTTTGGAAAATAAATTATAATGTCTCCTATTTTTATATTACTGTATTCTGATCTTTGAACAAGCATGAACTTACCCATGGACATGCTTTATTTCTCTTCTAATAGATCCTGAACATCAGAGAGCTAATGGTAACTTAAAATATTTTGAGTATATAATGGCTAAAGAAAAAGATGTCAATAAGTCTGCTTCAGATGCCCAATCTGATCAGAAAACTACACCAAAGAAAAAAGGGATTGCTGTGGATTACCTGCCAGAGAGACAGAAGTACGAAATGCTGTGCCGTGGGGAGGGTATCAAAATGGTAAAGTGGAAAAGCCATTGTGTGTATGTAAATGTGTGTGTATGTGTTTGTACACAGTTCTGGAGAGAATCAGTTATTTAAGCCTATGTGATAAAAGTCAGAATGACTGCATAAAATATTACAGTATGTCAGATTGGGCAACATAGTGAGACCCCACTACAAAAAATCTAAAAATTAGCTGGGCATGTTGGTATATACCTATAGTCTTAGCTGCTCAGGTGTCTGAGGTAGGAGAATCACTGTGTCCAGGAGTTCGGGGATACAGTGAGCTATGATTACACCACTGCATTCCAGCCTGGGCTACAGAATAAGACTCTGTCTCTAAAAATTTTTTTTTTTTTTTTTGAGACAGTCTCGCTCTGTCGCCAGGCCGGGGTGCAGTGGTGCAATCTCAGCTCACTGCAACCTATGCCTCCCAGGTTCAAGTGATTCTTCCCTCTCAGCCTCCCGAGTAGCAAGGATTATAGGCGCACACCACCGCACCCAGCTGATTTTTGTATTTCTGGTAGAGATGGGGTTTCACCAATTGGCCAGGATGGTCTCAATCTCCTGACCTTGTGGTCCGCCCGCCTCGGCCTCCCAAAGTGATGGGATTACAGGCGTGAGCCACTGCGCCTGGCCTAAAAATATATATTTTTTTAAATGACAGTATGCCACATTATCTCTCTCTGGGTGCCACATTTAATACGTTCCAATTATTAGTAAAATAGCTTTAAAATAAAGCTTGTGAATCATATACTATTACATGTTTGTGGTAATATTACTTTTCAGAGTGAAGGATCAAATACGTTTAAAGGAAGTCATAGTTTTTATTTAATGCAAGAGTGTTCTTGGCAGTACTTTTTTTTGGAGACAGAAACCCACCCTGTCATCCAGGCTGGAGCGCAGTGGCGCCGTCTCGGCTTACTGCAACCTCTGCCTTCCAGGTTCAAGCAGTTCTTGTGCCTCAGCCTCCCGAGTAGCTGAGACTACAGGCATTCACCACCACGCTCGGTTATTTTTTTGTACTTTTAGTAAAGACGGGGTTTCATCACGTTGGCCAGGCTGGTCTCAAACTGCTGACCTCAGGTGTTCTGCCCACCTCAGCCTTCCAAAGGTGGAAGGTGGGATTGCAGGCATGAGCCACCACACCTGGTGGTTCAGCAGTCTTAATTAGAGATAATAACACTACTATAACCCATCTTAAGAGATACAACAGATTCATCTATACAGTAATCCCTTGTAGTTTTGCTCCTAATCTTGACAAGATTGCTTAGTGAAATGCTTTAGTCTAATACTAAAAAGGCAGAAAGTTTTAAACAGATTTTTGTCTTTAATATTTCTTTAAAATATATCTATAAATATTTTTTTATTGTATATTTATATTTATGTATTTATAATTCAGAATTCCAGTTCTATAGATGTTAGATATTAGGCCAAAAGTAAAAAAGAACAGTCTGGGGAACATTTGTTAAACAAAGTTGAACACTTGTTTTTATTTAGCCTCAAGATGTCTCATAATCTTTTTATGATAATGTGCATTATGATATGATGTACATTGTTTCTCAATATTAATTGATTATGGAAGCTTTTGAAAGGAATATCATGTGGTATTAACTTTCAGTTGAACGCAGGCATGCATCCAAAGAATTAGTGAATTTTAGGGGTAAGTACTTTTAAGTGTAAACATTTGAAAAGTGTTTAAAATTTTCTTTACTACTAATAAACTCAAGCTGGGCTTTACATTTTGATACTGATGACTGTTGACAGCTTAACCACTAACGCAAAGTATACAATACCTATGGTGACACTTATGATAGCTAGGTTCATGAAGTCCTAGGAGATGCTTGAGCTAATGAGTAAATACAAAGATAGGGACACTGTTAGACTCATTAAACATTTTCTTTTCTGTTTCATTACTAAATATTTTAGTATGTATCTTTTAAAGATACAAATTCAAAATAATTACAATATTATTATCACCTAAAAATTCATAAGTTTTGTAATACCAAATATCTAGTGTTCACATTTTCATAGTAAGCAGAAATTTTTATTGTTCTTAATAACTTAAAGAACAAAATAAAACTGTAGCTATAAAACAAGAGTCTGCTAATTTGCCAGTCTGTTAATGTAACACGTACTCAACTTTGCCTAAGATCAAAAGAACATTCTTGCTGGGCATGATGGCTCACACTTGTAATCCCAGCACTTTGGGAGGCCAAGGTGAGCAGATCACCTGAGGTCAGGAGTTCAGGACCAGCCTGACCAACATGGTGAAACCCCATCTCTACTAAAAATACAAAAAGTTAGCCGGGTGTGGTGGTGGGTGCCTGTAATCTTAGCTATTTGAGAGGCTGAGGCAGAAGAATTGCTTGAACCCAGGAAGCGGAGGTTGCAGTGAGCTGAGATCATGCCATTACAATTTAGCCTGGGTGACAGAGCAAGACTCTATCTAAAAAAAAAAAGAAAGAAAGAAAAGAGAATACAAAAATTAGCTGGCCATGGTGGCACACACCTGTAAATCCCAGCTACTCAAGGAGGCAGACACGTGAGAATCACTTGAACCTGGGAGGTGGAGGTTGCAGTGAGCCAAGGTCACACCACTGCACTCCAGCCTATGCAAAAGAGCAAGATTCTGTCTCAAAAAAACAAAAAAAACCACCTTTCTTTTTCTCAGAATAGCTAAATTCATCTCATCATTATATAAAATACTTATTAAAAATTAAAGCCTTGGATTTGACTCTAGATAAAGTACATGGAGAATAAACGTGAATCGTTCTTTGTTTTATTGTATTATTAGTATAATAATTGAAATAAACATCATATTCCTGCTTATGTGACATACTTGTTTTTGTTTTGTTTTGTGTTTTTGAGACAGCATCTTGCTCTGTCACCCAGGGTGGAGTGTAGTGGCATGATCATGGCTCACTGCAGCCTCTACCTCCTGGGCTTAAGCAGTCCTCCCATTTCAGCCCCTCGAGTAGGTGGGACTACAGGCAAGTGCCTCCATGTCCAGCTAATTTTTTAAATTTTTTGTAGAGATGAGATTTTGCTGTGTGACCTAGGCTGGTCTTGAACTCCTGGGGCTCAAGTGATCCTCCTACTTTAGCTTCCCAAAATGCTGGGTTTATAGGTGTGAACCACCATGCCCGGCCTGGCATACTTGTTTAATTAACAGAAGAATCAGCATCAAAATAACTTATTTTATTAATTTAATACATAGATGATTGAAGGTTTTGTTGACTGCTCTGTTTTTATATTCCTTAAAAAAAAAAGTGTCTGGGATCTTTGTTTGATAACTTATTTTCTGCTGGCTATAATCCCAGCACTTTGGGAGACCAAGGTGGGTGGATCCACAAGGTCAGGAGATTGAGACCATCCTGCCCAACATGGTGAAACCCCGTCTCTACTGAAAATACAAAAATTAGCTGGGCATGGTGGCGGGCACCTGTAGTCCCAGCTACTCAGGAGGCTAAGGCAGGGGAATCGCTTGAACCCAGGAGGCGGAGTTGCAGTGAGCAGAGATTGCACCACTGCACTCCAGCCTGGCAACAAAGCAAGACTCCATCTCAAAAAAAAAAACCAACCACCTTATTTTCTCTTTTTCAGAGCTATCCATTTTTGATTTTGTCCTTAAAAAATTCCTTTTTTTTTTTTTTGCCACAAACATTTAACTGAGATATTTAGGAAAACCTAATGTTTTTTTTCTTCTAGAAACTTTTTGTCTCTGGGTGCTTCCCAGTTACTTTGTGCCATTTAGAGCAATGCTGGGCATTCATTTAATATTTTCATAAATATGGCATTGTTTCCTTCATATCTAAACATTTGAACTTTATTTTGATGAGAGAAAGGTTAAAAGAGATACACTACACTACCTTTCGCCTTAAGACCTTGCCTCTCTCACTTAGAAAATAATCATTAATGCTGTATTTAAAATTATGAACATCCTGTTTGAGGCAAAATATTCACAGAGTACTGCTTTTTTTTGTATAGTTTTCCAGAGATACTTTGTATATGCAAGCATTATTCTTGCATAGGAATAGATATTAAAAGTAGTTAATATATTTATCATATTTTTAACTTTATGTTTAGACCCCTCGGAGACAGAAAAAACTCTTTTGCCGCTACCATGATGGAAACCGGAATCCTAAATTTATTCTGGCACCAGCTAAACAGGAGGATGAATGGGACAAGCCTCGTATTATTCGCTTCCATGATATTATTTCTGATGCAGAAATTGAAATCGTCAAAGACCTAGCAAAACCAAGGGTAAATAATGTTTTCTTTCCTTCTCCTCAATTTACTATACCTTTGTATCAATTTTTCTTTGTCAGAAAACAGAAAGGATAATTGATACACAACGCCACAGATTTTTTTTAAAGATATTGTTGCCTCAGCATAATGGAGTTACTAATGACATTCTGTTTATAGCAGTTTTTCCATTTGTTATTAACACATCGTATCCTTCAACTAGGTCTTAAGCACTGAATTATGAAAATTATTGATGAGATTTTTATTCATCGTTAACACCCTTTCACTGTCTTCCTTATAAACTTTTCTATATATTTTGAAGTCTTCTAATCTCAGAGGCTACTCAAAGCCCAGCTTTTTCATAACTTCTGTATTTTTATTGAAAGAATACTTTGGAAGTATTTTTTATTCCCTTTTAGGCACATTGTTACTATTATAAAAAGATACAGTTGGGCAGAAGCATCATGTTAATTTGAAATGGCGACATTATAGTTTTCTGACTTTAACCCACATAATAACAAGAAAAATAATGTAAACCCAATCTATAAGCTTAGTGTTTAGCATAAAAACTCTTCTTTAGTGAGAATGTGGAAAAGACTGCCCTTTATGCTCTTGCCTTTTCCCCCATCAGCTTGTTCTTAAAACATATTTGGCCTTCTTGATAGTAAAATACAGGCTGCCATCACTTTCATAAAGAGATTGTTGAATAAATTCTAGGCATGCTTTTGCTCTGTTACCACACAGGAGTTGACAGATTTTCGATATTAGATATTTTTTAGGCTTTGGAGGCCATATGATCTCTGTCAAGACTATTTAGCTCTGTCATTATAGTGCAGAAGCAGCCAAAGAAAATAAGTAGATGAAAGAGTGTGGCTATCTTAGTAAAATTTTATTTCCAATGACAGCAGGCTGAATTTTGTCTGTGGCCATAGTTTGTTGACCCTTGTTATATCAAAGGTTTGAATTATCTGGACATCTGTACTGCCAAATGAACTTAGAATTTTTTTTTAGAGTTGCACTGCTTTTCCAAATTGATGCTCTTTTTTTTTTTGGCCAAAGATTACGTTATAAATGGAAAAGACTAGTCCAATATTAATATGTATTATTGGTGCCGTCCAAGGGAATTAATTCATTTCAGCTTAGAGATAAAGTTATATCCTGGAAATTCCTCAATTTGGATTGTTTTTGATGAATAACTAATGGGGCAATAAAATGTAATGCTCTTACAACCTCAGAATCTACTTCCATTAAAAAAAAATTGGAAATTATTATTGAGGCTGTCACCTCTTTCTTACTGTTTTTAACATTTATGAGTTCCTTTCCTCTGCCTTTGTTCTCAGTCCAAGATTATTTTACCATGTATGTTAATGAGTGGATACTTTGAAGGGACAAAAAAAATTGACCTTAAAATGAATTGTAAACATTAACCTTTGCAAACAATTCCATCACACAAAAAAGTTAAAGTCAAAGGTTTTGGAATGGATCATTAACCGCAAATAGCCATTCTTCTTTTTTCACCCCCTTTCCCACCCTCAGATGGCCACTCACATAAACTGTAAATTAGACTTCAAATTTTAGAAATTTCTTATTTTCTCACTGTCATATCCTTTCACCATTGAAAGAAATTTCCAATCTCTTTTGTGTGTATTCCCTCCATCTATGCAAAACAAACAAAAAATTGAAACAAAACAAAACAAAACCTAAAAAATTAACTGGCTTTCAAGGCTCAAGGCTCAGCACAAGGTGACTGGAAGTGTATGGAGTTATTTTATCTTTTTAACCTCTTTTGTAAAAACCCCAGAATTCTGACTGGTTGGGTAAATGTGATTCATTTTTTGTCTTGTAATGCAACTATTTTGATGGTTGGCTTCACAGCTGAGGCGAGCCACCATTTCAAACCCAATAACAGGAGACTTGGAGACGGTACATTACAGAATTAGCAAAAGGTAAGAGATGCGTATGCTGCAATTTTGCCCTCTAATGAGTGTTTTGTACATCTTACAGGAATTATTCATTTAAAGGAAGTAGGTCATTTTCAGTCTCCAGCTCAAGTCACCACCCTGTATATAAACAGGATAGCGCATGGATAAACTGCTTTGTGTTTCACAGGTCTTTCTCCTTCACTAGAAGTTCTGTTTTTAATCTTTAATTGGTATGTTATTTTTAGGGAATTAATATGCTTTTTATCTTTCTGCAGATCAGGTATCAAATATCCAGGAAATGGCCTAACACATGTTTTCTTTTTCCTGTTTGTTGCTAAAGGGGGAAATAAAGCAGCAGTCTCTTGAATCTGGGAGTAGTAGTCTTCACTTCTGTAGTTTTCTCACATTCATAAATGCTGCAATGATTCATATCGTCCTTCCTGGTGATTGTATTGGCATTTGTTTACACATCTTGTAAAATACCATTGACATTATGTAGTAATCTGTATTCCTCCTGTTGGAGTTTTTTAAAAATTCGCTGACTCACAAGTTGGCAGTAGGTAGAACAGAGAGTTAGGCTTCTGAGCTCAGTCTTCCAGAAATTACTTGTAAACTTAGTTGCCTTTTACTTTGCCAGAGAAATTTAAAAACAGTTTTATCTTAGAGTTTTAAAAAATGAATTTAAGGAGTCTACTTTTTTTTTTTCCAAAATATTTAAGTAACTTAAACTTCTAGACCTGAGAAAGGTCCTGTGAAACCCAGTGCTATAAATCATTTACATACAGCTTCAAATGATTTAAAAAAAGTGAAAGGACAATAAATATACAAGAAAAATCTGTCAACTCATTTTCTCTTGATTTGGAAGTGGCCCTTCTTATTGCCACCTTTCTAAATGTTTTTGTGAATTTGAGACCATAACCCACCATCCAGACCAATCTGAATCCTTCCAATCACCTGTGGCTTGGCAAAACAAAACAAACAACCCAAAATTGCCTGCTACTGGAGTAAGTCCTTGTCCTTTCTCTTTTTTTGTAGCTGAGCCGAGCTACAGTACATGACCCTGAGACGGGAAAATTGACCACAGCACAGTACAGAGTATCTAAGAGGTAAGGGAGTAATGGAGAGAACTTTAGTCATATTTGGACCATTTCTTTCTTGGGAATCGAATTTTCTCAAAACTCATGATATGGTTTCTAAGACCTCGGTGGTTAGGCATAGATATTTGATAAAATCTGTGCTGGAGTTTTCATGATAGACTAATAAACATGGTTATGGAGTAGTTAATAGGGGTTTTCCAAAGTAACATTAACTTACAGAATGTCTTTTGAGGCTGCCAAACTTTGATGAGTGAAATGTGTTGTCATATTGAACTAAGTGAAGTTCCCAAATTCCCTTCATTAAACAAGGCCTCATGTGGACTGTGTAGTAAAGCAGGGGTTTAAAAATTTCAAGGTCACCCAATAGCTGCAGGTATTGAGCAAGTAAATGCCTTGAATGACTATATAACAAAGCCTTTGCAAGTTCCTTGCTTTTAACAGTGTTTAAAGAGAATCTTACTAGGTTATTAGTTGATTGATTACTAAAGTAATTTTTTAAAAAGAGCTCACTGTGTAACTTAGAAGGAGATCACAGAATTGAGTGACATGATTACAATAGAACTCCTTTTCCATCTACTTGTGAAGGTTTCTCAGTTCTCGTGAAAACAGAAATATCTTTGTGCTGAATTCTGCCTTATTCTAACAATTAGAATATTTATTCACAGACACAATAACTAAAAATAACAAGCATAAGCCCTATTCATCTCATTAGGAACATCTTAATATATTTCACTTTTTTGTATTTGATGATGATTGTTTTGTCATGTTATTTAGATTAACATGTGAATAATAATTATAGTAACAATCCAGAAGATATCTTTAACACAGCCTTTTTGTTTTAAGAAATTCATATTTTTGTTAATTGTATAAATTTTTTTATTATAGAGAAGTATAATGTAATAAAAGATTTTCAGGCAGCAAACCACATTGCCATGTCTGTACCTATGCAACAATCCTGCATGTTCTTTCCATGTACCCTAGAACCTAAAATGCAATAAAAAATATATATATATATATATATATATATATATAAATTTAAAAAAGAAAAGATTTTCAGGCATAAAAAATGTGTCACTCTAGGACAAGGTGTCTTTGCACTATTGACATTTTGAATCAGATAATGTTATTGGGGGCTGTGTTCAGCTTTGTAGGATGTTTAGCAGCATCTGTGATTCACTAGATGCCAGTAACACCCTTCCTCCCGTTGTGACAATCAAAAATGTTTCCAGACATTGCCAGATGTCCCTGGTAGGTAAAATTCCCACCACCACTTCTAGTGACTCCCCACTGTGAGAATCACTGTTCTAGGATAAGAATGGAATGAAAACTTAACATCAGGAAAAAAAAGATGTGAAATGTCCAAGTATTAAAAAATATTCATACATTTTAAGTGGATGATGGTGGATATTAAATCATTATGGTATTTAGATTCCAGTGGATACATTTTAAAAGTAATCATTTTTTAGAAATTACCAACATTTTCAGTATGACAGAATTAAATCATTCAAAACTAAATAATGAATAATGTTATTTGTCAACTAATAAATTGTGCAGAGGTGCACGTAGATTTTAACAAGCATCTTAGGAGGTACTCAAAGAAATTTGAAGATTACTGCTGTCTTCAAAAAGACAAAATGATTAAGCTGGACTGAATGCATTGATTCAGCGTTTCCTTTTTCTTTTGGGCAGAACCATATGCCTTTCATTTATTAACCTTAAATATTACTATGCATATATCTTGGTTTCTTGTCTGTACCATATAACACCACCTGCCATTTTCCCCCAGTAAGTGTAAGAGAGAAAAGTTTTTTTCTTGCCTATCACTAGCTTCATGGCTGAGACCCCTATACCAAAAGACAGATTAACAAGAGAAAAGCATACAAGTGTATTTAATATAAAATTTACATGACAAGGACCCTTTAGAAATGAAGACCCCAGCCTGGGCAACATGGTAAAACCCTGTCTCTACAAAAAATACAAAAAAAATTAGCCAGGCTTGGTAGCATGCACCTGTAGTTCCAGTTACTTGGGAGGATCAACTGAGCCTGAGGAGTTTGAGGCTACCGTGAGCCATGAGCACACCACTGCACTCCAGCCTGGGTGACAGAGTAAAACTCTGCCTCAAAAAAAGAAGAGAGAGAGAGAAAGAAAGAAAGAAAGAAAGAAAGAAAGAAGGCATCTCAGTTGCCAAATGGAAGAAAATTTGTATTCTGATGTCAGTTAATTTAATCCTTTGTAATCTGGGAACGTCTGCATTTTGAGATTTAGAAAGGAATTTCAAATATCTGTATTTTGAGAAATGTCTAAGCAATGATATCACCTTTAGTGGACGTAATAATTTGTTCCAGCATTTCAGCAAATAGAATTTTCTTTGGCAAAATATATGTGGAACTCCTTTACTGTTTAAAAAACATAAAAAGGGCTTTTTTTTTTTTTTTTTTTTTTAGAGGCAGGGTCTCACTCTATCATCTAGGCCTAAGTCCAGTGGCATGATCATAGCTCACTGCAGCCTCCAACTCCTAGGCAGAAGTGAACCTCCCACCTCAGCCTCCTGAGTAGGTAGGAATACAGGTGTACACTACCATGCTTGAATAATTTTTAAATTTTTTTGTAGATATAGGGTTTCACTATATTGCCTAGGCTGGTCTCAAACTGCTGGGCTCAAGTGATCCTCCCACGTCAGCCTCCCACAGTGTTGGTATTGCAGGGATGAGCCATTGCATGTGGCCAAAAAAGGCTTTATTTGTGTTACTGACCATCTGTCAACTTTTGGCAAGTCATCTCTGTCTTTTCCGGTATTAAAAAACAAAAACCCTAAGAATTTACTACAGTTTGTAAATGGAAAAGCTAATAATTTTGGCTAGATCAGAGAAATGGAATTTGAAGTTTTTGAAATGTAAACATTCAGTTTTGTGTTCTGAAAAGACGGTTAAGTGAACTCATAAAGTCTAGTTAAAGTAATATAAATAAATAAATAACCTATGCAAATAAACAATCTGTTTAGAGTGGTAAAAAAGCTTTTTTGATTCTGGTGGGAAAGTTATTTTCATTTTTTTACTCTGAAGTAATGATTTCCTACAATATGGTATTTATGATCTCATAAATGTAACATGATATTTGTATGTGTATGTGTATTTATTTTATTTATTTATTTTTTTGGAGACAGAGTCTCACTCTGTTGCCCAGGCTGGAGTGCAGTGGCACAATCATGGCTCACTACAGCCTCCATCTCCCAGGCTCAAGCAGTTCTCCCACCTAACCTCCCAGATAGCTGGGATTACAGGTGTACACAACCATACCCAGCTAATTTTTGTATTTTTGTAGAGATGAAGTTTTGTTTTGCTGCCAGGCTGATCTTGAACTCCAGGGCTCAAGTGATCCTCTCACCTTGGCCTCCCAAAGTCCTGGGATTACAGGCATGAGCCATCATGCCTGACCTTAAATATATCATATATATGATAGTTATGCTTAAGATTTTGTTTACCCTTGTTACTAAGGAGCAAATTAGTGTTAAAGTATAATATTTTTTTGTATAATATTTTAATAATCTATAAACAAATATAAAAAGTTTTCAGTGATTCAGTTTTTTTAATGGCATACTTTTAACAGCACTGCCCTCTAATGGGTTCAACAGTGGTTCTCAGACTGAGATAACTGAAATAGGTGGATGTATAGTTATCGTGTAATTATCCCACTAAGAAGCAAAGGGACTGGATAAATTCCCAGTCTAGATTATTAACCTTTGTTAACCCTGAAGTACCTAGAGAAGAATTATTGGAAATTTTGCCCTCTGTAACTGGCACTTTGGGGTGTGAATTATCTTTTGCCATTGTAAAGAAAAAATATATATAGCGGTTTTAGATTAGCTAATTGTAGAATATTAATTTTTATATCTGTTTTGGGTTAGAAGAAGAAAGTAGTGATCATGTTCAAATTATATTCCTGACATTTTTCTTTGGAGGTTTTGTAGCGATCTCCAAAACCTCCAAAATGGTCTTGTCTACTTCATTGTGCCTTCCTTACTCACATATTAGAAGTCTAGTCTTGCACTATGAGAATGTTGCTCCTTTGCTCATTTCAGTGATATTTTACAAAATCATAAAGTTGTTTTTTTTTTTTTAAACAGCAGAAACTCGATAGGAAGGAAAAAAGTGTAGAACTGTTACTCTAGTTGAACGCACAGCTTTGCCCTTAGGTCCTGTCATTAAGGCCAAAAGGAAGATACTCTGGGCTATTTAATTTTTAGTGGAAAAAAAAGGGCACATATAAAGTTATTTGAGAAAATAGTTCTTTTTTTCTCCTGGCATTAAATTGTGTTTTATGGGGAAAACTACTGTATAATTAGTTGACATTTTTAATAACAGTTATACAAAAGATAAATGATCTTCAAATGATTTTTCCTATTAAATGTTATTAAAAAAAAATCCCAACTCAGTTAATGCACTGAGTACTAGAAAGAAAACCTCTGAATTTCTTATGATTTAATCTAACACAGGAATGAGACTGCCAGATCCTAGGAGAATGGACAGTTAACACATATTACAGTATGTGTGTTCTCCATTTGAATTTTTAGTAATGTTACAGTATAAATGCAGAGCAGAGTTTTTAGATGACTTGACATGTCTATAAAGTCACTGAAGACAGATTAGCAGTAATGGTTTATTAAGGATGGGACCTAGATGAGTAACTTGAAGATAGTTCTTAAACTAAGGAAAGTCTTAATATATTTTAGGCCAGGTGCGATGGCTCACACCTGTAATCCCAGCACGTTGGGAGGCCAAGACAGATAGATTGCTTGAACTCAGGAGTTTGAGACCAACCTGGGAAACATGGTGAAACCTTGTCTCTACAAAAAAATAGAAAAATTAGATGGGTATGGTGGCGCATGCTGGTAGTTCCAGTTACTTGGGAGGCTGAGGTGAGAGGATTGCTTGAGCCCAAGAGGTGGAAGTTGCAGTGAGCCAAGATATCGTCACTGCACTCCAGCCTGGGTGACAGAACCAGACTCCATCACACACAAAAAAGGAGTGTTACTATATTTTGGGGAGATTTTACCATGAAAGTCAAATTAAATGAAATAGCTTCCCATGCATCAGTGCAATTCATTTTCCTCTGTAGTGACTACAACATAACTACAATTAAGATGACAGGTTGACAGGTCTTTTTTGTTTTTTTTTGTTTGTTTGTTTTAAACCTACAGTCAACATTGGCTTTAACTGCTAAGCCTCAAACCCTTCATTGAGTTTTTTGTTTTTTTTGTTTTTTTTTGGGAAGGAGTTTTGCTCTTGTTGCCTAAACTGGACTGAAGTGCAGTGGTGTGATCTCGGCTCACTGCAGCCTCTGCCTCCCAGTTCAAGCGATTCTCCTGCCTCAGCCTCCTAAGTAGCTGGGGTTACAGGTGTGTGCCACCATGCCCGACTAACTTTGTATGATGGGGTTTCACCATGTTGGTCAGGCTGGTCTCAAACTCCTGACCTTAAGTGATCCACCCACTTTGGCCTCCCAAAGTGCTGAGATTACAGGCGTGAGCCACTGCGCCTGGCTGAGATATTTTATGATGTAACAAGAAGTGCGAATTAAAACTTTAAAAATTTGCTGGGTGCTGTGGCTCATGCTTGTAATCCCAGCTCTTAGGGAGGCAGAGGTGGGAGTATAGCTTGAGCCTAGGAGTTTGAGACCTGCCTGGGCAATATAGCAAGACCCCGTTCTCCACAAAAAGGAAAAAAAAAAACCTTTAAAATATTTTTGCCTTGCTAAGATTGACAAAGAATAGAAGGATTGATACTGGCAAGGGTTTTATGAAATGAGTAGGTGGGAATCATTGCAACTGTTTTGGAGGGAAATTTGAGATCATTCATCAAATTATAAAAGTCATTTAGCAATTCCACATCTAGGAATTTATCCTACAGAGATACTCCCACAAGTGTGCAAAGATAAAGATACAGCACTTTTTGTTACAATATTGTTTATAATAGAGGAAAATTAGAAATAACCTTATTTAACCAATACTTAATTGGTAGACTTTCATGGTCATTCCTTGAAGTAAGGTTTTTCTTGTTGTTTTGTTGTTTTTTTTAAGAGCAAGGTCTCATTCTGTTGCCAAAGCTGGAGTGTGTAGGGGAGTGGGCATAGCAACCTTGAACTCCTGGGCTCAAGCAATCCTCCTGCCTCAGCCTCCAAGTAGCTGAAACTATAGGCATGTGCCACCACACCCTGCTCATTTATTTTTATTTTTATGTAAAGACAGGGTCTCGCTATGTTTCCCAGACTGGTTTTGAACTCCTGTCCTCAAGCAATCCTCCTGCCTTGGCTTCCCAAAGTGCTGGGAGGTATTATATATTTTTTTGGAAAAGCAGTAGTTTAAAAGACAGTAAGAAATGGGAACATAAAGTGGTGTCGCTGCTGTGGAATATAGTCTGGCAGCTCCTGAGAAAGTTTAGGGTTACCATATTATCCAGCAATTCCACTTCTAGGTACATACCCAAAAGAAGTTAAAGGACGGAATCAGATACTTGGACACCAATGTTCATAACAGCATTTGTTCACTGTAGCCCAAAGTTAGAAGCAACCCAAATGTCAGTCAAACAAATGAATGGATAAACATTTGGTATATACAGATAATAGAATATTATTCAGCCTTAAAAAAGGAAATGAAATTCTGATACCCTGCTTATAACATGGATGAACCTTGAAAACATCATGTTGGCTGGGTGTGATGGCTCACACTTGTAATCCCAGCACTTTGGGAGGCCAAGGCAGGCAGATCGGCTGAGTCTAGGAGTTAAAGACCAGCCTAGGCAGCATGGTGAAACCCTGTCTCCACTAAACATACAAAAAATTATGGTAGTGCCTGCCTGTAGTTCCAGCTACTTGGGAGGCTGAGGTGGGAGCCCAGAAGGTTGAGGATGCAGTGAGCCAAGATTGCGCCACTGTACTCCAGCCTGGGCAACTGGAGTGAGACCCTGTCTCCAAGAAAAAAAAAAACAAAGAAAACATCATGTTAAGTAAAATAAGCTAGAATTGACAAATATTATGTGATTCTTATTATAGGAGATTCCTAGAATAGGCAAATCCATACAGACAGAAAGTAGAATAAAGGTTTACCATGAGTTGTGGGGAGGGAAAGATTGGGAGTTATTATTCAATGGGTACAGTTTTCTGTTTGGTTTTGGTGAAAAAGTTCTGGAAATGGATAGTGCTGACAATTGCAAGATAATGTAAATGTACTTAACACCAGTGAATTGTACACTTAAAATAATGGTAAAATTTCTGTTTGTGTATTTTATCATAATATAAAAAATAGTCTAAATGGCTAATTTTTTGTTACATATATACTACCACAATTTTTTTTAAATTTTTTTTAGAGACAAGATCTCATTCTGGGGCCCAGGCTGGAGTGCAGTGGTGATTGTAGCTCCCTGCAGCCTTTAACTCTGGGGCTCAAGTGATACTTCCATCTCAGCCTCATGAGTAGCTAGGACTACACGCACATGCCACCATGCCTGGCTAATTTTTAAACATTTTTTGTGGAGATAGGGTCTGGCTAGGTTGCCCAGACTGGTGTTGAACTCAAGTGATTTTCCTGCCTCAGCTTCCTAAAGTGCTGGGATTACAGATGTGAGCTACCGTGCCCAGTCTGTTTAACTTTCCTGATGGTATTCTTCGAAGCACAAAAGGTTTTTATTTGGATAATGTCCTGTTTGTTTATTCCTTTTGTTGCCTGTACTTCTGATGTCATAGCTAAACCATTGCCTAGTCCAATGTCATAAAGATTTGCTCCTGTGTTTTCTTCCCAGAGTTTTTATAATTTTAGCTTTTATTTATTTATTTATTTTTGAGGTGGAGTCTCACTGTCGCCCAGGCTGGAGTGCAGTGGCGTGATCTTGGCTCACTGCAACCTCTTCCCCCTGGGATCAAGCAGTTCTCCTGCCTCAGCCTCCCGAGTAGCTGGGACCACAGGCACCTGCCACCATATGTGGCCAATTTTTGTATTCTTAGTAAAGACAGGATTTCAACATCTTAGCCAGGCTAGTCTCGAACTCCTCACCTCATGATCCACCCACTTTGGACTCCAAAAGTGCTGGGACTACAGGTGTGAGCCACCGCGCCCGGCCTATTTTAGCTTTTACATTTAGGTCTTTGATCCATATTGAGTAATTCTTTTTAATATAATGTAAAGTAGAGGTCCAGCTTCTTTCTTTGCATGTAGATAACCGGTGTCCTGTGACCACCTGTGGAATGTAACAAGCTTTTCTTGCTTTTGCAGTTTTAAAGGAGTAAAGTGAAAGACTGGAGTGGTAATTTGCTAGAATGGCTAAAGTGAAGTTATTTTTCTTGGTAGCAGGAGACTTCAGTAAGGAAGCATTGACAAGGAGGAGATTAAAGATAAAGGGGAGGCAATAACTGCTAGAATAAGGCATGTGGGATTAGAAAGGATAGAATCAAAAGCATACTTAGAAAGTCTGCCTCTGTAAGGCTGCAGGACAATGATTCCACCAAAGTACAAGAGGAAAAGATGAGAGTAGATATTTAAAGGTGTTGGTAGCAGGGAGGGAAGTTGAAGATATCAGAAGACAGGTACTCTGTGTGTGATAGGTTCCAGGATGGAATAGGAACAGTTTGTTCATGATGTGTTTAGTTCGAAGATTTATTAGAATACTTGCCAATTTAGGATTGCAATTATCTGTAAAAATCAAGTCAGTAGTTGGGTTGGTTGCTTACAAAGTTCAAGCATCCATCAAATTGTACCAGGTAGAAAAGACAGGTACATTAACATTACCAGATTAATTCTACCAGGAACTTGGGAAGAATTGAAGAAAAAAGTTCTTAATATACTTATTAGCTATATTCTTTACAACAATAACACTTTGATTCTTCCTATTTTTGCTACACTGAAGAATTCTATAATATACAGCCAGAAAACAATTGACAAGAGATAATCAAGCAAATAGTTTTAGTAATATAGGATAAATCTTATATTCTTTCAAAGAATCCACCATACTGTGTATCTGCCCTGGTTTAATTCTAATAGGATGTCATGTTAGCTTCACGTTGGGATTAGTAAAAACTTCTTTCTTCTCCATGTCGTCTTTCTTCTTCCTCTTATTAAAGAAACACACACTTTCTCTCTGCCATGCTTGCTCACTGTCTCTGTCTCTGGAAGCTTTGACTTTGTCTGGCAGGGGGAGAGGTAAAGGAAAGGTCCTCTAAAGAAGTGGTAACCAAGGTGATATCCAAAGTCTTAATTTTGCAAAGTGAAAAAGAATATTCTGGGCAGAGAGAAGAGCATATGCACTAGCCTTACGGCTAGAGGAAATGTGTTCTTGAGGAAATATTGCTGCGGTCCTGAGAGGGAGGCAGAATACAGTGTTGGAGGCTATAAATTAGGAGACCAAGACAAAGCAGCCTGAGACACTGGAGGAATGCCTGGAGCATGAGTGTTTGAGAGAGTTTCCAAAAGGATGAGTGTTGTCACAAATGTTACCAAAGGAACAAATACAATGAGAATTGGAAAATGTCATTAGATTTAGAAGCACAATAGGGTGATGGATAACATTAGCAAGAGCCATTTTGATGAAGTGATAAGTGACTAAAGCTAGACTCTAATGGGTTCAGAGATGAGGAATCTGACAAAGCTTGAAGAGGGAGAAGAAAGGTTGGTGGCTGGAGGGATATACAGAGTTGGGGAAGTAATTTTTAATTAAGTTGTAATGGTGTTTATTTCCTCTATGAAGCAGGAGACACATTATCCACTGCGTGAAGGGAGAGGCTGAAGTGAGTTAGGGTTCAGAGTAGAAGAGGAAGTAAAAGTGAAGGGGCCATTTGAAGTAGGTATTCATGAATTTTTAGTGGAACATATCTGCTCTATTTCGTGACTTTCTCCAGTAGGGTTTGGTGACACAGATAGAAGCTTTGAGAAAAGACAGATTCATCCAGGATTGTGTTTGACAGACAGCTGAATTTAGGCATTTAGAAAGAATATTGTTTAATTGATAAACTATGGAATCAAAGCTCAGTGAGAGAAGTGAATAAAGCAAAGGACTGATTGGGTAAAAGCACATGTAAAAAAGGGATGTAGCTGAATTTGGGGGTGCCATTTAAAATTGAGATATAGTTCCCATATCATAAAGTACATGATTTTAAAATATGCATTTCAGTGGTCTTTAGTCTTGTGCAACTATAACCAGTGTCTTAATTCCACAACATTTTCGTCACTCAAAAAAAAATCCTGTACCCATTAGGAGTCATTACCCATTCCCACCAGCCCCATCCCCTGGCAACCACTAATCTACTTTCTATTCTCTATTCATTTACCTATTTTGTATATCTCACAGAATTGGTATTATATAACATGTAACCTTTTGTATCTGGTTTCTTTGACTTAATATAATGTTTCATCCATGTTGTAGCATGTTTGTAGAGACAGGGTCTTGCTCTGTCACCAAGGTTGGAGTGCATTGGTGTGATCATAACTTACTGCAGCCTTTAACTCCTATGCTCAAGTGGTTCTCTTGCCTCAGCTGCCAGAGTAGCTGAAACTACAGGTGCATACCACCATGCCCAGCTAATTTTTAAAATTTTTTGTAGAGTTGGGGTCTCACTGTGTTGCCCAGGCTTGTCCCAAACTCCTGGCCTCAAGTGACCTTTCCACCTTGGCCTCCCATAGTGCTGGGATTACAGGAATGAGCCGCTGTGCCTGCCAGTACTTTATTCCTTTTTGTGACACAATAATATTCCAGTTCATAGATAATTCTACATTTTAGGTATCCATTGATAAATTGATGGATATTTGGGTCGTTTCTACTTTTTGGCTGTCATATGTAATGCTGCCATACAATTTCTGTACAAGTTTTTGTATGGACATAAAATTTTATCTTGGATATATACCCAGAAGTAAATTGCTGGGTCATTTGGTAACTGTGTTTAGCATTTTGAGCAACTACCAAACTATTTTCCAAAGTGACTGCACCTTTTACATTCCCATCAGCAGTGTATGAGAACTCCAGTTTCTTCACATCCTTACCAACACTTGTTATTGTCCATCCTTCAGTAGGTGTGTTTGGGTACCTTTTCTAAACTTAATTTAAGCAGAACTTTTTTTCTTATAAAATATTAGCATTATGTAGATCAGTCTAATGACACCATGACTTCCCCCTAGTCAGTTCCTATACCATACCTGGAAGGAACAGTTGTTTTGTTTGCTATGGTTTTTTAAGGAATTTTTTGAAGTTCAGTGTTAGTGGCTTTCAATATAGCCTCCTTACATTAATCCAACTGTTTTCATAGAAGCGTTATAATAAATGAGGTTAGTTTTTTCTTTCTAACCTCTAACAGAACATGTTATTTAAAAAAATTACAGTATCCATTAATAAAGATGATACTAAAAAAGAAAATGAACTAAATGCCTTCAGTAAAGGTTTATTGTCCTATATATTAAAATTGTGGCTTTCATAATAATAGCTATTAGTCTCCATGTAATGAAACATTATCAGTAAAACTAATATTTTCTTCTTATTTTTAGTGCCTGGCTCTCTGGCTATGAAAACCCTGTGGTGTCTCGAATTAATATGAGAATACAAGATCTAACAGGACTAGATGTTTCCACGGCAGAGGAATTACAGGTAGGTAATCAAATTATCCTTAAGTCATTTTTACACTTCAAGAGATGCTTCAGAGGAGATTTCCTGACGATGAACAGGCAGTCCTCAATTTGTATGATAGTTTGGGACCATAAAAAGTGACGCTGTAAGCTGCAACCATGCAAAGTGGTTTTGATAATTAATGGGAAAAATTATGATTGTTCTGTGACTTTTTAATTGTCGAAACATGAAAACTCTTACTGTTAAATATAGATGTCTAGGGAAATGAAAAATATATATCACTAATACTTAGGATACTGATCACTAATACTTAGGATACTGTAATTTTTTTTCCATCCCCCAGGCCTCAGTTTACCTGTCAAGTGGCCAGCGTGGGTTTTAAAAAATAATTTCTCTTTTTCTTTCCTTTTTTGTTTTTTAAAGCAACTAGTTTTCCTTTATTTTAATAATAATAGGACCGACTTTTTTCATCACTTCTCTTATGTCTACAAATCATTTGTCATCAAAAGCAGCTGTCCTGAAATAGTAATTCTTCACTCCATCATAATCACAACTTAAAATATGTGTAGTAAACTGGTACATACAGGAATGTTAGTTATAGGGAATAAACATAAAATCAGTGTATAATAATCTTATTTGGTTTCAATAGTAAAAAATTAAGCATAGGCCTCTAAACCAGAGAAAAGAAATAGCTTAGTCTTCCCCTTTGTCAGACATTATTTACTATTCTTTAGTATTTTCCTGTAGAAAAACACTTTTTAAAATATTTGAGTTCCCTTTTCTGTATTAGATTTTTTGAAATTATCAAAATGTGCACTAAAAAAACCCCAATGCCTTTATTATAGCCTTTCTGGTTGCAATAGTTATTTATTTATTTTTGAGACAGAGTCTGGGTCTGTGGCTCAGGCTGGAGTGCAGTGACGTGATCTCAGCTCACTACAACCTCTGTCTCCCGATTCAAGCGATTCTGCTGCCTCAGCCTCCCTAGTAGCTGGGATTATAGGCATGCACCACCACACCTAGCTAATTTTGTATTTTTAGTAGAGACAGAGTTTTACCATGTTGACCAGACTGGTCTTGAACTCCTGACCTCAAGTAATCCACCTGCCGTGGCCTCCCAAAGTGCTGAATTACAGGCGTGCTCCGCTGCACTTGGCCTGGTTGCAAAATTCTAAGACAGATGCAGTCAGTATGCAGCTCGTAATTTCATTAGAAAGGTGATATTTTTGCTTCTTTTCAACTTTTTTTTTTTTTTTAAAGAATGAAAGAGAGAAAGGAAGAGATTTTAGAAAAAGAAAAGGAGAAAGAAAGAAACAGCAAAAGAAAGAAAAAATGAAAGAGGAAGAGATTTTAGAAAAAGAGAAAAGGAGAAAGAAACTGCAAAAGAAAGAAAAAAATGAAAAAGAAAGAGGAAGAGATTTTAGAAAAAGAGAAAAGGAGAAAGAAAGAAACAGCAAAAGAAAGAAAAAAAAGAATGAAAGAAAGAAAGAGGAAGAGAAAGAGGGAGAGAGAATGGGATTCTTGTTTTATTGCCCAGGCTAG
>CAUYQU010043947.1:0-48584 GCA_963574635.1 Cheracebus regulus
ATTGTTATTAACCAATAGGGTAGAATACGGTTAGAGTAGGGAAAATTGTATTTCCCTAAGAGTTTTTTTATATTCATGAGAGGGACATTTCTCATATATTTAAACTAGCTCGACCATTGTGGAAGACAGTGTGGCGCTTCCACAAGGATCTACAACTAGAATCACATTTAAGTTTTAAAGACCTCTTGAGACCAGCCAAGGATTTACCTGTGCCCGCAGATAAGCTGCATAAATTCAGTGAAGAACTTGAGGTTCTTGGGCCAGTCAAAAAGTAAGATGCTTTTCTTATCACGCATCAGGAATCCCGTAAAGAAATCTTGTAAACAAAGTAAAAGGTCAGTCTTTCAAAAAGCGCTTTAATCATCTATATAGAGTAAATCTAAGTTCCTTTTAGCAGTCTATTCATATGTGAAAATACGTCGTTCCAGTTAAAGCCTTTGTAAAATAACTAGTGCCTCCAAGTATGTCCTGTTATAAAAGAAAACAGACTCTTATTGAACTTAAACAAATAACTATATTGCCATAAGTAAAAAAATACTTACAGATAGTTTCCAAATTCTGCAAAAATCAAGTAAAGAGAGATAAACATGCTTTAAATTTTGTATACAAGAATATATACTCTATACAGTTGCTAAAGGCTGTAAATAACTCAAAAGAAAAAAAGCGACCTGGTGGTGGCTCATAGCTGTAATCTAGGCATTTTTACAAGCTGAAGTGGGATGACTGCTTAAGCTCAGTAATTTGAGACCAGTCTGGGCAACATGGTGAGATGCTGTCTCTACTAAAAGAAAGAAAGAAAGATTAGCCAGGCATGGTGGTACATGATTGTAGTCCCAGCTACTTGGGAGGCTGAGGTGGGAGGATCACTTGAGGCCACCAGGTTGAGGCTGAAGTGAGCTCTGATTGTGTCACTGCACTCCAGCCTGGGCAGCAGAGTGAGACGATGTCTCAAAAAAAGAAAGAAAAATAAGAAAAGAAAGAAAGAGAAAGAGAGTCAGAGAAAGAAAGAAAGAAAGAAAGAAAGAAAGAAAGAAAGAAAGAAAGAAAGAAAGAAAGAAAGAAAGAAAGAAAGAAAGAGAGAGAAAGGGAGAAAGAGAAAGAGGAAGAAGGAAGGAAGAAGGGAAGGAAGGAAGGGAGGGAGGGAGGGAGGGAGGGAAGAAAGAAAGAGAGGAAGAGAGAAAGGGAGAAATAGAGAAAGAAAGAGAGAGAAGGAAGGAAGGAAAGAGAGAGAAAGAAAGAAAGAAAAGATGTTTGACTCCGAAAAACAAAACAAAACAAAACACTTTGATTAGTACAGCCCATGCAATTAATCCCTGTTCTGCTCAACATGGGGACTCATGAACACATTAGCTCTCTAATGAAAGTCCTAGGATTTTTCTCTCTAGTCAAAATATCACAATCTCCAAAGTTATTGGAAACCTTCATTCAAGAGTCCTTTTCACGAATTCCCATAAAGAAGCAAGTTTTGAGTTGCAGCTGATTATAGACCACTTTTTGAGAAGAATCAAAGTAAAACAATAAGTCAGCCATGGTTAAAGACACAATAGATAAATTTGGTTATTTTTGTGGCATACAACAATTTAAAATAATAATCATAATTATTTCTGATAACATATACTAAGACATATCAGAATTTCAGGAACTTTATACAATTTTGAAACACACATTAATAACACATATAGATAAATATAACCCAAAGAAAGTTAAACATCATTTCATATTTGACAATGCTTTCCTGTATAATTTTAACATACCAAATAAGACTAATATGGTCCTCTTAGACTTCAAGGGCCCCTAATATCTAAAAAGTTCATTTAAGGTCAAAATGACTAAATTTAGAACGTGAAATTTTGATTTTAGAAAGTTTGTTAAATATCAAAAGTTCAAAAAACTTGGTATCACAAAATAGAATCACAGGTCACTGTAAAATAGTCATTTATTTAAACAAAATGATGATTCAAATATTTATCGAAAAAAAACCTCTTGATTATTTATTAGTAAGGAGACTCAGTTTCCCAAACAATAAGACCTAATAAAGACAGCATGGGGCCAATTAAATCTGTCTCTCTCTCTATCTCCTCTTTTTTTTTTCCTGCAGTTTACTCAAAAGGTAAACAAAAATATTTTATTATCTCTTATTGATATTACACAAAAAATTTGTTCCAAAGAGAAAAAAAAATTACCTTTGTATAGTATACTATTAATGTTAAAGTTAATTTTAATATAACTTCATAAAAAATCCTATCTAATTTTAATCAATTTGATCATCAGATAAGAGTTCTATAAATCTTTTATAACCTTTTACAATTTTCTTCTAAAGAGTAGATCAATGTTTCAAGAATACCCTGTATTCCAACAAAGGTGCCCAGATGCGTCAGTGTGCTTTTGTTATTAATGTTTAATTTACAGAAAAACTCTGAACTATTCTTATCCCTAAAAATCAGCTCTTACAATCTCACATGTCCACCTCTTTTGCAATAGTCTCTGGGTCTTGAAGGATTGAATAGTTTTCATTTCTGACCCTGTGCCTCACAAAAGCAATTTATTTTGATTGTAGCCTTCTTCCAGTTCAGAAGATGAGGCTTTGACTAGAGCCAATGTTCAAGATTTAGCAGAAGTTGGTTCCTTTTTCAGATCCAGGAGTGAAAGTTCTAACTTAACAGCACAAGGACATTAAAAGCAATAAAAAATTACATGGATGTTAAAACCATAATTCTTTTAAATCTTAGTTTTTTGAAGCAATTAAAAAACCAATAGGAATTATTTTGATGAAATGTAAAATATGTTTCTTATATCAGTTACCAACAGGCAAAGAAATGCCTTCTGCAGTGTGATGGTTTCTACCTATAGCAAGACTAGAGGGGTTTGCCATAAATCAAACTTGATGAACAATTTAGACAGAAATTGAAAGTCAAACTTGATCAACAATTTAGCCATACCAAGAAAAGTCAAGAGTATAGAATCAAGTTATACTTTAGGAAAACACAGCTTTCCCAGACTTTCAAGACATAAAGTTTAGTATCAGGACAAAATAGCAGTTAGGAAGAGAGCAATAAAATCACATTACAGGAGGTGAGAAAAGAAATTGAATGACTCAGTCCTTTTCAAGGCTGAGGCAGGAGAATCCCTTGGACCCGGGAGCCAGAGGTTGCAGTGAGCCACAATTGCACCACTGCACTGCAGCCTGGATGACAGAGCAAGATTCAGTCTCAGAAAATAAAAAATATTACAAATACAATGATCTTATTTTGTTCTTGGTTGAATTTACAGTCTTACAAACTTTTGCTGAAGATCGACACTTCAAAATATCCAGCAGAGGCAAATGTAAAATAATCAGTAAAGCCAGAACAAAACATACTGACAAATTCTGAAGACATTTTTATTTTAATTTTATCAGTAATTTTAAAGTCAGCTTTTTAATTAAAGATTTACTTAAGTCAGGTAAACCTGAAAACTGCTTGGAATTATTTAGTTAATGTATGAGTGCTCTTTTATTTATGAGCCCATTCAGTACCCTCTAAACACAACACATAACACACACACACACACACACACACACACACACACACAAGATCTAGTAGCTTTTGCCTCAGAATTCTAGCCATGAGGTAGCAGTCAAACTCACTGGTTTAGAAACATGTTCACTTGGCTAACCTTTGCCCTGATAAGTCATCCAGGTCATGCAGTGAAGGTTGTGAACTAAAATTTGGGGTAACACAGTTTTCACAGCAGTTCAATTTTAAAGGCTAAACCTTCCCTGACTCCAAAGAACTCTGAGGCCAAACACCACCACCAAAGACCGTCATGTACTTATCAGGCCCAACCCTGCTTTAAAAGGCAACATAAAAGCCTGGATACATGAAATTCCATCCTGTTTTTCCTTTCAACTGGAAAATGAATCCAATTGTAAGACAGCAATACAATTCATAAACCTTTCAAGATCAGACATAAAAGGGCAGGTCCAGCATAGTGTGGTCATAGACTTTCCTTTGCCTCATTGGCCTACAACTATATTCAGACCAACCATGAAAAATGCATGCAAGCAGGCTGCACTCTGAGATCGAATCCCAAGCCCCATGACTACATTGACACACACACAATCACCAAAACATAATGCAAGTGCTGCAGCAACCAGCAAGCCCCAAGAGCATCCAAACTGAAACAGCGGAAGTGCTTCTTCCCATCAGTTAGTCTTGTTCAATCTCCAACAGAAATTCCTTCAGAATCTCTCAAATGGAGAGGAGCCAATCACACTTTCTGGACTCACAAAGGATACTCACTTTTCTACTTACCCACAAACAATTACTAACAAGCCCCAAGAGTGTGGAAACTGAAGCATTTCGGGTGGTTCCTCCATCAGATGGGCTTATTTAACCAGCAAATGGAAATTCCTCTAGAATTTCCCAAATTGAAAGAAGTCATTCTGGCTGTCTGATATCCACCAAAGACAATCACCTATCCAGAGGCACATGTCACATTTCAAAGGATGTTCTTCCTAGGCACTCAGGAACACAGTTGGGGCTGGCAGTGGCATGGCCAAATAGAGACTGAAAACTACCTCAGGCCAAAAATGGGCGGGCAACTGCTTAGCAGGGCTTTCAAGACTGTCCTGACCCATGGGGTAGCCAAGCCATGAACAGTGCATTCCTGGTTGGGGTACAAAAATCTAAGTGTCAGGTCCCATTGCTTGCCACACAGACAGCCAATCACTGAGATAAGGAGTACTGCCAGCAAAAAGGGCTTTTAATTTGGGTGACATCAGAGAGAGAGATGGAAACCAAATCACAAATCTATCTTTCCAAGCTGACTAAAATTGAGGGGTTATATAGTGGAGAAGGAATGTATGTGGCAGAAAACAGAGATTTTGGAGGAATAAGGAATAAATGAGAGATGAGGAGTCTGGCATCTCATTGTCTGGATGTGGAGTTTCAGCTTCTTGCTTAAGGGAGGAACTCAGGTAAGACAAAGTTTCTATGTTTATTCAGTTTCTATGTTTATTCTTAACACCATAATATTAGTTCTATGGGACAATTGGGCCAGTTTCAGAAGGATCAAGGTTGCAAAGACAAAAGAAATACTCTAAAACAAGGTTTAATAAACTATTACCAACAAGCAAAATTCTATCTGCCATGTGTTTTTGTATAGTTCATGAGCTAAGAATGGTTTTTCTGTTTTAAATTGTTGGGAAAAATCAAAAGAACAACAATATGTTGTGACACCAAAAAAATATGAAATTTATATCTCAGTGTCCATGAATAAAGTTTTATTAAAACACAGCTACACACATTCACTTATTACCTAGGGTTGTTTTATGCTGATGATAGAGTTGTTTCGACAGAGACTGTATGACCTGCAAAACCTGAAATATGTACTATCTGCCTTTTCCAAAAATAGATTCCAACTCCTGTTTTCAAGCAACCTAACTCTGATAGGCAGAATCACCAGTTCAGACTCAACTGTGTGTGTGTGTGTGTGTGTGTGTGTGTGTGTGTGTGCGTGCACGCATGTGAGAGAGAGAGGGAGAGAGAGAGAGAGGGGAAGAGAGACAGAGAGAGAGAGAGAGAGAGAAAGAGAGATAAGGCTACCCAGTGAGAATACCTAAGGACACTACAGTTCTTTAGAGATGTTTCAAACATCTCTAAGCATTATGCAAAATAGATTAGGGTCTTGATTCCTTTTTCCAGGATATTCTAAGATTCTAATGCAAGTTTTTCACTATCACTGCCACGTGTTCCATATACTGAGAAATTCAGTGATAGCTAAACTTTTTTAGGCTAAAACATTGCATGAAAAAAAGTTGGCCATCTGGTTGCCTTTTATAATAATTGTTAACATTTAATGAGTAATTGTTATGTTAATATTTTCCTCATAAAGACTCTGTGAAGTCATACTACTGTTTATTTTACTGATGAAATCATAGCGAAGTTAGGAATTTAAGTAATGTAATTTGCAAATAGCTGAGACAGGATTTGAACTCAAGCTGTCTAAATGTATGGCCATCCCTGTTAAGGGTCTATTTCTCATTGTATAGTGATATCATTAAATGGAATATGCAGATGTGTCTGCCTTAATAACTATAACTAGAGCTAGTTCCCTTTCTTTAAATGACTGAACATGAGACTGGCCTCTAGGGCCAAACACATGTCCAAACTCCCCACCGTTAAAGATTTTTTTAATTCCAGTTTGGTCATATATGGAGAGCAGTGGCTGTCAAGGACTAGCTTCATTTGAGTGCAAACCAACTTTACTCATACTTATTATTTACAGATTTTCTACATTGTTCTTGTAATCAGAAGTAAAAAAATTCCATTGTGTTTACAACCAAGAATAAGCCAAAAATTTTTAAAGGACACTCTAAATCTAAATTACTTGCTTTTTTTGCTACCTTAAGGAAATAACAATACTCTTTATATTTTGTTGTGTGTGCATTATAGTCAAAGAAGAACACTTTGCTTTAACAATATAGATAGAAAATTATGAAAAATACAGATAGTATGAGTGAGCTTTGAGAAAACATAAAATTTGCAAAGTAAAGTAAGGGTTTTGTATTTAAGTGACCAAAAAAGCAAAATCGGAGGAAAGAGCTCAGCATCTCAGAGGGAACCAGACTCCACACAAGTTTAGACTTATGAACATTTTCAGAGGGCACAGTGAATGATGTCTTTTTTCCCTGCATGAATGTGAATCTATTGAGAGACAGAGCGAGAGGAGTCAGGCACAGACCATTTTTATGAAGGTGGTATTGAAAAATATAGTCTTTGTGTGGGCAGTATTTCCTAACAATGATTCCTAAAATTATACGAGTATACACACCCAGTTACAGTCAGTACTGAACAAACACAGACCCTCCCAGGTCTCTCTGTAAAATTAACAGCATGGATTAGTGATGGCAGAACCTCTACTTTTTGGTGGTGCCTTGGCTGTCTGGGGGAAACCTGCAGGGAGACATGTGGCAGGGAGCTGGGAGGATTTCCTTTCCCTAATTCATGAATTACCTAACTCATTTCACCTCCTTCTGTGGGAGAGACATAATTGGTGGGACAAGGTGCCAAAAATTAAAAAGAATCTCTGATAATGAGAGAAAGATATTGTGTAATCTTCTTTCTCCCCTATTTTCAACAGCCCTTATTGGAATATGGATTTCTAAAGGAAAACAAACAAAAACGGACTGCTGCTATATATCTTTTGGAGGTTGTAGGTGACTTAGAAATGTGAAATAATGAAAAATTCACTATCATAAAGTAAAGAAAATAAAGAAAAATGAAACAAAATCTGTATGTTCCAAAAGATCCAAGGAAAGTCTGTTCTTCATATGAAAGAAAAGGAGGTGATTGGTGGCTTTAGGCTTTGTTATAACAGGGCACAGCTCTGTGGTCTTACTCCAGCAAGGACAAGAGTTATGTTTCTCTTCACTGTACTGTTTACACTTAGTAGGAAACTGAAGAATACTTATTGGATTAATGAGTGTATCCTAGGAATGTGGATATGCTGTTCTAAGGCTTTGAATCAGCAAAAATCATAATACATGTTAAATTAACTAAAATGTAATTATGTGTGCTCAGTGGAATGAAAAGGCATGTAGACTTCTATTTCTATTACTTTTGTTTAATAAGTATTCATATGGTCCTTGCCACATTCAAGGTTTACATTAGGCATTGAAAGGGATATCATTATGACCAAGACATAGTGCTCTGTTCCTCACAAAAGGACTTACTGAGTTCTAGGGATTTAGGAAAAGAATACAAGGATCAACTAGTGATAAGAAGGAAATGACCAAGAAAAGTATACAAAAGAAGATGGAGATTCAAAACTAGAAAAAAAAAGAGGGCATCTACTTATATTTTATTTTATCTGTCTTTTCACATGCGGATAGAATAAAAATGAGCAAACATTTTTTTTCAAAAAGAGTCATGTATGCTATTTGTAAAATTGTTCATCAAAATGAATTAAAGTAGTTCAAAAAGTTGTGATTTAAGGACAATATATCACAGTGTTATAGCAACTAGGAGAACACAATTCATATGCATTCTTCAAAGTATGAATAAATCATGCTGCTTAACTATAGCTCTACTCATATTTTCAAGTGTGTGTTGTTAAATAAAGTTTCTTCAAAAGCATTACTCAGATAGGAGTATATGATCTTTTATCAGTAATCTAATACTAGATGAACAATTACCATTAAAATAACTTCTGTACAGTCATTTGACTTAAAAAATAAGTCCTCTTATTCACATAAGTATTGGAAAGTTCAACCATTATTGATGGCTCTGATGGTCATGAATGCTCTCCATGATACTAAATCTAAAGGATATTTTTAGTTTTCATGTTCCTGTGTCTCAACAACATTTAACGTTGTAGGCCATCCCTGCCTTATTGAAAAACTGTCTTTCCTTAATATTTTGACACCATACTCTCCTGTGCCTCTTTCTACCAGGCTAGTCATAGTGCCTTTGTTGCCTTCTCATCTCCGTCCACCTTGTCTTTCCCTATTAGTTTTCATCCTTGGTTCTAGACCTATTCTATTCACCAATGGGCTCTCTCCCTAGAAAATCTTACCTATACTCGTTACTTCAATGACCCTCTGTACCCTTGATAACTCTTCTGACTTGATATGTAGTCACCGCTCCATATCCATGGGGATTTGGGTCCAAGATGACCGTAGATACAAAAATCCAAAGGTGCTCTAGTATCTGTTATAAAACGGTGCAGTATTTGCATATAGCCCACTCATAGACTTTAAATCAACTCTAGACTTCTTATAACAGCCATCCCCAACCTGTTTGGCACCAAGGACAAGTTTTGTGTAAGACAATTTTTCCACAGATGGGAGTGGGGATGGTTTCAGGATGATTCAAGTGCATTACATTTATTGTGCAATTTATTTCTATTATGTTATGATATATAATTAAAGGATCATACAACTCATCATAGTCTGGTATCAGTGGGAGCCCTGGTCTTGTTTTCCTGCAACTAGATGGTCCCATCTGTGGATGATAGGAGACAGTGACAGATCATTAGGCATTAGATTCTCATGAGGAGTGTGCAACCTATATCCCTCATATAAGCAATTCACAATAGGGTTTGCGCTGCTAGGAGAATCTAATGCCACTGTTGATCTGACAGGAGGTGGAGCTCAGGCAGTAATTCCAGCAATGGGGAGCAGCTGTAAATACAGATGAAGCTCCACTTACTAGCCTGCTGTGCAGTCCATACAGTCTGTGGCCTGGGGTTGGGGCTCCTTGTCTTATGTTACCAAATACAGTGTCTGCATATCAATTTGTTCACATGGATTCAATTTAGTAATTTGTGCCCAACAATTCAAGTTTTGTTTGTTTGTTTGTTTGTTTTTGAGACAGAGTCTTGCTCTGTTGCCAGGCACCAGGCTGGAGTGCAGTTGCGCAATATCAGCTCACTGCAATCTCTGCCTCCCGGGTTCAAGCAATTCTCCTGCCTCAGCCTCCTGAGTAGCTGGGACTACAGGCGCGTGCCACCATGTCCAGCTAATGTTTGTATTTTTAGTAGAAATGCGGTTTCACCATGTTGGCCAGTATGGTCTCGATATCTTGACCTCATGATCTGCCCGCCTCGGCCTCCCAAAGTGCTGGGATTACAGGCGTGAGCCACCGCGCCCGGCCTCAAGTTTTGCTTTTTGTAAGTATGTGGAATGTTTTTGCCCCCAATACTATGTTTTTGATCCACAGTTGGTTGAATCCATGAATGCAAAAGTCATGGATATAGAAGGCCAACTGTATGTATAATTACCTGCATAATTGAAATATCATTTGTAAATTCTAAACTAATCTCAAATCCAACATGTCAAAATTACATGCATAGTATTCCACACTAACCTGATTTTCTTCTAGTTGTTTCTATCTCAGTGACTGGACATTCTATCCACATGGATTCGTAAGTGAAAAAACCTAGAAGTCATACAAGCTAGTTCCTCTGGATTATCTGTGATATGAGATCAGTTAAAAAGACCTGATTCTCCTCAAAAGAGCACAAAATTAAAAGTTAACAAAAGTAAAGGTAAAACATAGGATATAACTGGAGAAATGGCTGTGTACTGAAAATTGGTGAGAACGACAGAAAAGCTTTTCCGTGATTATTATTCAATTCTTTTATAACCATTTGTAACAAAGGATAGACAGAGCCAAACACATGTGGCTCTCTGAAAGAGAAATATCTCCCCAACTACATTTAGTGTTTCTCTGAAAAAGTGGCATAGTACATCTTGGGATGTGCCTTTAAAAAGAGACATTGTTTCTCTCAATGCCAATGGAGAGGTCTGCTTTGAATCATCACTTATTATCAAAAATGCATTTGGACATTAGTGTTTAGAATGCTCTTCTAACTTCAGCCTGTTCCCCAAATAGGGTGGGTGTACTAGCTCTGGGAACAAATTAAAAGGTTTTAGCTTGTTTGTGTTCTTTTCCAGAGAACAGCCTTCTGAAAAAGATACATTTTCAATTCTTTGTAAACCACAAGGTAATGCATCTGGAGTAACTATTCTGGTACTTTTAGAATTAGCTGGGCAAGCCTTGTTGGTGCCTTAAGAGATTTTTAATTATATAGATTATTACAGTAATTGCTTTATTTTATAAAGTACTTACTTCCTGTAAGTGCACTTTATGTATGTGGCAACTGTTGTTCCTTTAATTATAAGGTTAAATATCATATAATTACAGGGTAAACACACAGTTATTTCTGCCTTCTATGCCAGAGTGCTTAGGTAACTTAGTATTTGTACGAAGGAACCAAATGGTACTTGAGAGTCTATCTTTTGATTCTCATATAAAATAGGGTTCAGTACAAATTCTACCATGTACTATATTATTTTTTTTTAATCACTTGCAAGTGGCAGACCAAAGTACGCTCTTATGAAATAAGTTACATTACAGTGGGAACTGAGGTCATTGGCTTTTAAAAATGCATACTTCAGGAAAACTTACTTCCCTAATTATCAAGATAAACATTTATTATGCTGTATTTTATTCAGTGTTTCCCAGTTTCAAGCTTTATATTTTGTTGTTGCTATCCACTCTTAGCTTAACTCTAATAGATTTATATGAAAAATGAAATAAAACAAAGCCATTATTTAGAGTATATTCAAATACTAGTATGTTTCCAGATGAAAACAATAAAATTGAAAACAATATTCACATTTCTTTCAGTTTTTTTAACTATTACCATAATTATTAAAGATTTTTTGTGATTTTTATATGTAGAAAAAAATTTAACTTTACATTGACTTTTGTAATGATTCTAGAATTTAAAAGATCTTTACAAATGATGTTTTATAATTTAATGTTTTCTCCTTACTCATTCCTAATAACAAAATTAATATGATACATTAATCAATTCATTCTAAAGACATTTATTTGGTTCTTACTATATTCCAGGCACATAATATACTGTATTCAATGTGCTTATTATTTAGTATAAGAAGTAAACAGATAAACCAATAATTCTAATTAATGTGAAAAGTTCTGTAATATTGCTATATAGAAGGTTCAGATGTCGCACGGAGGAAAGCGTCATCGGCGATAATGAGGACAGAAGAAAGAGGGTACAAGATAGAAAAAATTGGATCTTATAAGGTAAAAATATGTCCTCCACACTGACAAGATGTATTTTCAAAGATGATGTGTACTTGCCTACAATTTCAGAAATTACAACAGTGACCATTACCTATATAAACTAAATAGAAAAAAAAAATAATTCCATTTTGTAGCAGGTCAAATAGTCACATGATTTTATTAAGCCAAAGATTCTAATAGTTTAGAACCTGAGAGTTTATTATTTGTAAGTGATAAAAGTATTAAATGGCAAAGAGAATGGAAAGTAAGATGTTCTGTTGATCAAAGACTGAGATCCTAATAGAAGTAGAATGAACTGTTTAGGATTGGTAATTAAAGGATGTGAATGTGTGGAGCTACTTATGGTCGAGGGAACTTCTTGCCATAGAACACGGGCCACAAAGAGATAACCACAGCACATTACTCCTCAGCATGCGTATGAATCCACTGCTTCCAAATAAAGGAGAAGAGCCACCTCTGTGGCCAAGCTAGGACACGTACCGCAACAAAGTAGGTTCACTGATGATATGATGTTGAGGAAAGAGTTGCACCGTAGGGCCAGGCATAGTGGCTCATGCTTGTAATCCCAGCACTCTGGGAGGCTGGGAGGCTGAGGTGGGTGGATTATGAGGTCAGGAGTTGGAGACCAGCATGGCCAATATGGTGAAACCCCATCTCTACTAAAAATACAAAAAAATTAGCTGGATGTGGTGGCATGCACCTGTAGTCCCAGCTGCTTGGGCAACTGAGGCAGGAAAACCACTTGAACCCAGGAGGCAGAGGTTGCAGTGAGTCAAGCACAGTACTGCACTCCAGCCTGGGTGACAGAAGTTCTGCCTCAAAAAAAAAAAAAAGTTGCATCATATGATGAAAGCAGTATAATAACTGCTCTACAGTTTAATGTGTTGCCTAATATCTATGTTTATTCTTCTTTTGCTTCTCAGGGTAATTGCTACCTTTCCAGATTCATACTAAATTGAGGCATTAATGCCAACTGGTAATTTATTCAGAAATCTGGCCTCTTGGACGACTCCTCTGTAGTTGTTATTATTACTCTTTTAAGTCATTCCTAGAAAAGTAGGATCTTCCAGTGTAGATTAGTATAGGGATAAATCTATTGAAACAAAATGGTCAGAAGAAATGCTTTAAGGACTTTTTGAATCATGTCCTAACATGTCGTATGTAGGAAGGGTTACTGGAAAACAAATGTTGTGGGATGCTCATCCTGATGCTAAACATTTTTATCAAGAGAAAAGATGGCAAGTGAAAGCTACTGTACAAAAAGATCATGTTAGCATACACTAGAGGGAATTTGTCTTTGCCCAACATTGAGAAAACACTTTTGAGTCATATTTTTCTAGAAAATATGATTTCAGGTACAACTAAGCATATCTTCTAGCATAAAAAACTGCTTTACAAAATCCTCTCATGTCTTAATATTGTAAACATCAGTTACTTCAAAAATGATTATACTTTAAATTACCACAAGGAGCACTTTTTCTTACATAAACCACAAAATGTAAAATGAGTTGAGAAATGGTTAAGAATAAAAGGTAAATTAACTTGTCAATAAAGAAAAAGACATACGAACTTGTACTTATCAACATTTCAAAACTAAGCAATATGCCTTTATGCATATATCAGCTTAAGATTCACTTCATGCTCAGTTTTACTGGGGAAATAAAATATTATAAAAGAAAGGAAAACATAGATAACTCGATAATTTCTGCAGTAAAAATGTTAATTGGAAATCAAAGTGTTTTTCTCTTGACTTTCTGTATAATAGGACTGTTTGTTAAAAATAAGTTACAGTCTCTGTAGATCTGATTTATCAAATGGTAACTTCTGTAGTTTTATTCAAAGTTTTGTTTTATTTTAAATAAAGTTGATTTTGTATTAAATCTCTTAAACAATTGTGTAAGATTGAGGTTATGACTTGGATCTGACAAGTTTACCTTAGTAAAACTACTCTGAATAATACTTTGGTAACCAAAGCACAAATACATACACATACACATGCACACACACTATTAGAAAACACTTTGTCCTGGTTAAGGATGGTTCACAAACTGGTTAAGGATGGTTCACAAATCTTTACGCTTTCCACTTGTCCAAGTGACTTCTATAGATGGCATAATCACAATAGCCTACATTTTATCATTGACTAGGAATTATGTTTGGATATAACCTGGCCCTTAAACAGATGTAAAATAATATCCATTGTATTTTTTGCCAACTGTATATTCCCATATTGTTGCTGGTTTTCAATGGGCTAGTTACAACAATATTTAATTTTAAGAACAATGGATAACCACATGTTTTGCATGATGAAATCTAAGCATCTGACACAATGTTTTCCCAGTATATTTTGCACATATGAATTATATGTCCTTAAACACTGTGTTTGGTTCCTGACATAAAGGAGTTTGAAGATCAGAGATTTTTGGGGGGCAAATGTCAACACTGTCTAGATGTTTTTCATATGTTTGCAGTGTTACTAACATTAGTTCCTCATAACACTGATGTGAGGAATAGTCCTAAAAGATATACTCTAATCACATATGTATTTTTCATGTTCACATTATTCCATATCAAATCTCATAACTCATTTTCAGAGTATATAAATAAACAAGAATAATTTTTTCTTGAAAAATTAAATTTAAAAAAACACATGGAATTAGGCAAATATAAAAGTTAACAGGTTTTTTTCCTCCTAAAGCAAAGTAACTCAGAACAACACAAAGATTTCATTTTACTTCTCCCAAATGTTTAAGTCCTAATTATGCCATGGAGGAGATATATATTAAGAGCTTGTTTGCCTTGAACATCTTTCTTTAATTTGTTAACCTCCTCTTTAACACAGAAGTTGTGTATCCATCCCAGGACCATTTGTATGACTATATCAGTCATGAAAATGCAGCAAACAAATGGGGCTGAAGCAACCCAGAGGAACATCAATCAACCTAACACATGTCATGTTGATGATAAATACTGAACACTGGAAATCTTGAATCCACAAACCCAGAGAGATTCCTGTATTTCATATAGTCATTCTTGTTGCACTGGCCTTTTCATCTGAATTAACTAGGCAAACATGAACTTAGCCTCAATAATTTTGTATGAAGTTCACAACAGGAAAATATCCTCATCTCATAGACACATTCCCATGGGTACATGTATATTCCTTAAAGAATTTCCAAACTTTTATACTGTAAGAACTCAACTGGATGCATGCATTTCTCTACTTTATGGCAGTATGTGTAGAAAAAAGATTATACAAGCAGCACCTGATACAAACAGCATTTTTTCTCTCCTCTATTCCTTGTGCAGACATTATTCTTGTCCTCAATATTCTCCCAAGCAACTAATGAAAATTTTCTGAAACACTAGGACTTCCTGTGTAGTAAACCTGGTGAGAAAATTCAGCAGCTTTAGAATATATGACGCTACATTTGCTGTGAAGGAAATTCCTCTGTTAAATATTTGCTAAACTCTTAGGAGAGCTAGTTGGTGCAGGGTGGTAAAGACAATATAAATTTAAAAAAACCACTGTTTTCTTCAAATAACCCAATCTAGTGGGTGAAATAGAAACTAATGTATCGCCAGCACCTATGACAATAGCTACCTCATTGTCTCCTTTTATTATATATTTGAATAAGTAAACACACAGTTGACAAGATTAAGATACAAATACATATGGGGCAAAAGAACAGAGATGTGAAAGAGTAACCCTATTTCCGTGATGATGTAAGCTAGCCTGGAGATGTGGAATGTCTTGCACATGGTATATAGTTATTAAGTTTCAAAACTAATATATGTGATGTCTGTCTCTAGAACTTACTGCTTTGCAACTTTATTATACTGTATGGTCTAGTCAAAGGGGGATTAGGGTCTATAGGCAGGACTTAATGGAGCTGAATTGTCCTTGGGTCTGCTAGCCCCATGTGTTGCTATTTTCTGAGGTTTACTTGTCTATTTATTGAGCAGACTTGACTCAGGCCTGTGCCTCCATGTCTTCTTATTGCATCTTTGGTGTAGTGTTTGCAGTGTACCTCTTTGCAATGGTGAGTGTCATAGTCTGAATGGCTTTTGTCTCCTCAAAAATGTATGTGTTGGAATCTTGATCCCCAATGCAGCAGTGCTGAGAATAAGGCATTTAGAGAGGGCTGGAGCCCTCATAAATGAATTAATGCTATTACTCAAGGGCTTGTGAGACTGGATTGACTCTCCTTTTGCAATTCTGCTATGTGAGGATACAGTGTTTGTCCTTTCATGTCCTTTCCCCTTCCCCCAGGTGGGAAGGCAGAAAGAAGGTTCACATCAGATGTCAGCACCTTGATCTTGGAATTTCCAGCTTCCTGAATTATGAAAGAATAAATTTTACTTCTTTGTAAATTATCCTTTCTCAGGTATTTGGTTTAGCAACACAAATGGACTAAACAGCAAGACAAGACTCTTCTCACCCTTTGTACATTTTGAACACCCATACACCTGGATAAATTATTTGTGGGGAAAAAAGAGGACAAAAAGGAAGAAAAGAGAGAATCACAAGAAACTTTGTTGGGTCAGTGATTACCTGCTTTTCACTGAGGTTTTTTGGTTTATATTCAATTCTTGAAAACAATAATTATGCAACGGTTTAGGTGGGTGGTTCATTAGCTTTAATTATCATAATATTTGCCTATAACCCAGTGCATTGTGTTTTTAAAAATATTTATTAAATGAATATAAACAGCAACAAAAAAATGAAAACAGTTTCAACACATTTTTTATTTTGCAATTTTACATTCACAGAGAAGTTGCAAACACAGAAATGAGTTTCCACAAATACTTCATCCAGCTTTCTAATGTTAACATTTTGTGTGACCAAGTCTTGCTTATTAAAATGAAGAAACTAATTTTTGTTCAGAACTTTAAACACTTTACTTAAAGCCATAAAAGGTGCATGCATAACTGAGAATACATTCTGTATCATTTGGAAGACTTAATATTATAATGATGTCATTTCTTTCATAATTAACACATAAGTTTAATATAATTTTTATAAAATGCCAGTAAGATTTTCTCTACAACTTAATGCAATGATTTTTTTTTGTCTTTTAAAACAGCAAAATAAGAAAATTTACCTTCATAAGTATTAAAATGTTACTTATTTAAAATGACTTTGTGTTGATGTAATAGTATAAAGGCAAAATAAATGCATCAGGTAAGAAACTTCAGAAATAGATTTCAGTAAATACAAAAATATAAATTTACTGTTCAGATTTGTAGAAAAGAATAAATTATTTTATAACATTTTTGATAAAAATGACAAAAATATTAATTTGGTTTTGAAACCTACAAAACAAAAAATTCCCAAAATAGTAAAATTGTCAAACAGAATGAGAGTACTGAAATATGCATACATATATAATTTTTTGGTGAGAAAATATGATAAAATGTTAAAACAAAGGAAGAAATTATACATTTAAATACGAATTTGATTACATATTTTAATATATTACCATATGAAACAGAAAAATCCTATTCCAAACATGTTAAAATTACATATTGAAAAATTACAAATTCAAAATAGATTTAAAAATCCAAACATAAAGTTAATATTCTTAAACTAATGATCAAAACAAAAAATGAACGATACAGAGGATATAAAATAGCCAATAACTTATTAATAAACATACTGATTCAGAAAGGCATTCAGTTTTGAAGAATATATCATGTCTTGTTCAGCAATTACAAATGACTGCACTCGTCTTGGAACATGAGATTGACTTGGAGCAAGTCAATTCATCAGAATCCATAAAACTATTCTCTAATTAGATAGATAGCTAGAAAATAGATAGTTGCACATACATATATAAAATCCTGAAAATTCTACAATTCCCATCTTAAAGACTTATTAAACAATGAAACTAAAATATTAGGATGAGTACTTAAACAAATATAGGTTGTTGGATCACTTAATAAATGAAGAAATTGGTATCTAAAGGTCCTTCAGTAGAGAGTGATTGAGACAATTGTGTTTCATTTATATTCCAAAATCTTAGAGATTAATAAAAATGATTTTGAATAAATACATTTATTGATTTGAGAAATGTTTACAATATATTGTTAAGTAAAAAAGCATACTGTAAAACATGATTGTTTAAAATATAAGTAAAAAATCTGAAAATATATAAATCAAGGTGTAATTTTTGTATAATGACTCATTTTCTTGGTGTTGTGTATTGAAATTATTCTTTGTCTATGTCTATTTCTTATGCATTTCAAATTTTAATTTAAAAGTAAAATAGATAAAAAATTGTCGCTATGCTAATCAAGTAAATTAAGAAGGCAAACAAAGGCCACACAAGTTTTCTTTGTACTAAATATTACTACCAGGAGCTACTGAGCAATCATTTCCCAAAGCAGTAGTATGAAAGCATCCTACAAATTTACAGGAAATGAGAATGTGTTCCATCATTAATATCATTGAGTTAAGCTATAAAGTCAGATAAGGCTATAAGGTCACATGGAGATTTTAATGGAGCATATGTTTGATTCAATAGAAATGTTACAGACAAAACATTTACATCAATGAACTACACATGAATTAAAGATAAGTGAATCAAAAGCCTTAATGTACTGATTTGGAGTCACAGAATCTGTATAATTGTTAAATGTTTCACTAATTTACCAAATGGTTCCTACTTTATGTCTATTTCTATTTGCCCATTAGAGATAGTACAATATATAATCAGTCTGTGTATCATACAAAATGTTAATACTTAGAGATCTTTTGAAGAAAGTATGATGTTTTTCAATGGAAAGCATATTTAACAAAAGAAAGGTTTATTACTATAGATAATTTTTGAGATGGTATTAAACTTTGAATGCAACCATTCTTCTAATATCAATAGTAGTACACAAAATACAGCATTATATAATTAAAATTTTAACATGTTATTTCATTTGAAATTCACCTTAACTCTGTGAAATAGATAAGTAAAATCTCTTTACCTAGTGGCAGAATATTGAAGCCCAGAAACACTAAAATGTGAGATATATTCCTCTGCTGGTCAGAAAAAAAGTGGTTATTGGTGTCTGTCTTTAAAGAGCTAGAGACATCTTCGTAATGAAATAGGCATATGAAGAAATAATATTATTTTGTATGAGCATCAGTTGAGAAAACTAAAAATCTAGCTTGCAGGAGAGACATTGCTGAATACAGATGAGAACTGGGTTCAAATGTTACCATGCTGGCTTGAATAACAGGGGATCTCAGACATATTTTGGTTGTATTTTGAATCAAAAGAAATGTAGGTGTATAGCTTGGTACTGCCACTTTTTAACAATGAGAGCTGAAGAGTCTTGGGTTTTTCATCTTTAAAATGAGTATATTGATACTTACCTACATCTTAATGGGTAAAATGTAGATTTGTTTCTGAATCTGAGAAGGATTACAGAAGGTCCCTAATTTAGATGAGAGAATCTTTTGAAAACAGTATCAGCCAATTTGCAAAAATCAAACTCACCAGCCATATTGTGGGGATAATTTTCTTTTTTTAATTTCAGTCATTGGGACAGTGCCTTCTATGTACTAGAGACTCCAACATTTAGTTAATATTAACATTTTCTTGCCTTTGATGTCCTATGAAGCCACCACATCCCTGATTGTTGATTTAGATTTTGATAAATTGGTTATTGCTTCAAAGCAGTTTCTTTGGTTAAGAGTCAAACTGGATGGGCACGGTGGCTCACGCCTGTAATCCCCGCACTTTGGGAGGCCGAGGCAGGCAGATCACGAGGTCAGGAATTTGAAAACAGCCTGGCCAATATGATGAAACCCCATCTCTACTAAAAACCCAAAAATTAGGTGTGCGTGGTGGCACGCGCCTGTAATCCTAGCCACCCTAGAGGTTGGGGCAGGAGAATCGCTTGAACCGGGGAGGTGGATGTTGCAGAGAGCCGTGATCGCATAATTGCACTCTACTCCAGCCTAGGCGACAGCAAGTCTCCATCTCCCAAAAAAAAATGAGTCAAACACATGATAAGTTCTTCTTACGTGGCTGATCGTCTGCTGGATGCCTGAGTTTGAGAACAAGTATTAAGTACTCTAGGTAATTTAAAATGTTCACCTTCATGTCCAACTCTTTCATACCGTTTTTCTTAACAGGTTTTGAGAAACATCTTTTCTTCCTTTTTGAATTGGATAATTATGATGCTACTCTTAAGATATAAACATTCTAAATGCTTGCTTAAAGCTGTGATATAATTTGGTCATGGAGCTGCAGTCTCAGAATTTCTAAGAACTGGTGGGGATTCTCCAGTGGCCCTGTATGTAACTCTATAGAGTTTAATGGCAACTTTAGTTTCACAAAATTTAATTCTAGGCATCACTAAGACTCCAGCTCTGCATGGGTAAACTCAAAATCTTTGGAAGCACCAAAAGACTACTAACCTAGTGGTGGCTCTCAGAGCCTCTAGAATGAATTATTTACATGATCCCAGAACATAAATATTGAGGAAATGTTTGCTATCAATACTTACTAAGCTGGCCACCATAGTACACTGTGAACACAATGCTCCTCGAAAACTTTGAGGGCAACAGAGTTTTGAACATCTGTTTCAGGATTCTCTTGGTTGAGGTTTGATGTCCTCTCAAATTAATACTGAAGAGCTCTGAATACCTGTTGGGAAGTTGTCTGGCAGAAATCCTACTGAGAGTAGCTTTCAAAGCCTTAGTTTGTTCAGGTTAGGTCAACGTTGCATTGATTTTATATCTTTGGCATTATGTAAAGGAGAGGCAGCCCAGTCTCATAATTAAAACATTAAAATGAACATATTAGGAAGAAAATAATGAGAAATATGGCAGACACCAAATTCAGTTATGGTGAAGTTCTCAAATCCTGGAGTGCTTGAGTTGAAAAGGATAGAGGCCAGGAGGTCTGTGGAATAGGTTCTTTGGGTTTATGGGTAAGAATAAAAGACTCACATAGCTTAAAACTGCTAGTTGGTTATATAAGCCAAACTGCATATATGACACATTCCTTCTCAGTTCTAGAATTTTGTTATAGTATCCAAAAATAAAAAAATAATTAGAAAGACATGTAAAGAGAGATAAAGCAAGTGACAAATATTATTCAAAGTACTTTTGTTTTAAACTTAGATATAATCATTCTTTAATTTGTAAATCAATTCATTGTTTGGAATGCAAAGTGTTTTCCCCTAGGAAGACTCTTTAAAATTATTTTCGCATTCTACAACAGACACCAAATATCTATAACCCAAAGTACGACTGTAAAGTCTTATCAAAATTGTCATTTTATATCACTATGTAAAAGGCTCTTGATATTTACCTCAACTCTTGATAAAAGAAAAATTTACATTTATGAAGCCATAAATCAAAGATAATTCCTTTAAAAGATAAAGGTTATCTATCTGAACTCAATAGTAAAATAATCATTACAAGGAAATTTGGCATTCTCACTTATAATTGAAACTAGTCGAGGATGCCTGAAGTTGGTATTCTAGAAGTTTTAGACATTGCAGTCGGAAAGAAAATAAATTATAAATATAAGAATTTAATAGATGGAGGCAAATTTTATTTTTATATAATATCAGGAACACCCTAGAGAATGAATTGAAAAATTCTTAGAAATACTAACTTCTTAAAAGTAGATTAAAAGCAAACATACAAAATCCATTTCCTGTACAATGGAAAGAATCACTTGGACAATGTAATAGGTATATATAACACTCACAATAGCAACACAAATATAAAATTATTGACACTAAATACGTCTTGAGAATCTATATAAAAACTGTAAAATTTTACTAAGTACAATGAACACATACAAAACTTTGCTTTATGAATATAAATTATCTCAGTTAATTTATGTAAGTTTATGTAATTTTAATCAGAATTCTAAATAGATTTTTAAGTAGTACGATGACAATTAGGCAAGTAATTCCAAATTATATTTGGAGTAATTAACAATAAAAAATAGCCTATAGATTTGTATGAATAAATGATGAGAGAAGACATTCAATCAGAGAGATCACAGAAAATTCAATGCATAAAGTCAATTCTTTAAAAATAATGCTGAAACAAGAAGATATCCATATGGAAAAAATAAACTTCAACCTATACCTCATAATGCATGTAAAATTTAACCTAAAATAGATCAATGTGTAAAATTATACAAAATTTGGGGGGAAAAACATAGGAGAAAATTTTTGTGACTTTAAGGTAGCAAATTGTTCTTATATATAACATCAGAAACATAATCTATAAATGAAAAAAATGATAAAATTCACAAAAAATTGATAATATTCTTGTGCTCTGCAAAGAATATTGTTATAAGAGAATTAAAAACAGTATTTTCTCCCAAGACTGTTTTAAACAGGCAAAGAACTTGTACCTCAAATGTTTTTTTTTAAAAAAAAAAACCTCTCAAATCAAAAAAATAAGAAAATAACCAAACTTGTAAAAATGACTAGAAGATTGGAACAGAGTCTTCCCCAAAGAAGATATATGAATGGCAAATGAGCAAAGAAGAAGAAACTGAACACCACTAATCATTAGGGAAAGGCAAATTAAACCTACAAAGGGCAGCATAAGGAAATTCTTTGAAACAGAATTGTTCTCTTTCTGGCTTGTGATGGTGGCTTCCAGATATGTAAGTCTATATCTCACAGAACTGTACAACAAAAACTTGAATTTATTTTACTTGTTTTAAAGTTTTAATAACAATAAATGGATTAAAAATTAAATTCCATCCAAAATATTGTGGCACAGAAATAAACAAATTATTTGAAGAAAACCTCTGGAAACAGACCTAAATATCCATCAGAATTAAATATATAATAAAGAGAAATTTTCAAATACCTGGGAAAATATGGATGGATGGTTGAATGAATGATGTTGAGAGAATTGACTTACAATGTGGGAAAATATCTCATACCTAACATAAAAATGAATTCTATCTAAATTTGATTTTTAAGCCAAAAAATAATTATAGGAGAATATTTTATATTATTATGAAAGATAATTACTTTCTAATCATGGTACCAAAGGTGTAACTCATATAGTAAAATATATTTGAATACACATAAACAGACAAATGATAAGCAGGAGAAAAAGTTATCAGCATGTAGACAGCATTAGTTTTCATTTTCAGAACAGAACTTGTTAGCCTTCTTTTGGGAAACAATACCTTTTTTTTTTATTAAAAAAATGTCCCTACCCAACTGTTAGACTTAATGTTTTAGGGCATGCAGACATCATTACTTCTTTCCTCCCAATTCCAAGGTGGGGCAAATCTAGCAAATTGGCAGTAATTCCCAACAATGATTCTGGATTATCAGGAAAAAAAAAAATGAATTCTTTCACCTAGAATAAATAAGCTGTTAGAACGTAAACCTAAGGCTACTGCTACCTTAAAACCTCATGAGACCACATAGGGAGATTATGAATGAGGACGCCAACTAGAGATGGAAAAACAGTGTCTGGGCTGTCATTTGATGCCTGGATACACATGTATTTGATATTCACTCTGGAATTATCAGCTGTATAGACCAATATATCCTTTGTCTTAGTGAAGTCTATTTTGAGTTATATTTCATTTTATTTGCAATTGAAAAATAATCACTAACATACTCAGATATAAAAGACAAAGGATGAATATACATTTAAAAAAGTATTTCCGAGTGAATTAGGAAATAACAGGTACCTTAAGAGAAAATGGGCAAAAGACGTATTGAAGGATAATTAAATCAAGTGCAAACAGTCAATCTAGTAAAATAATACAAAAATAAATTGAAATTTTATAATCTGTGATTTTTTTTCATTGCTTTGATCCTTCAATATTAATAAAAATAAAAAAGAATGTTTAAGTGAAGACATGGAGACTAGGAAAACAGCATCCTTATACTATATTGGAGGATATGCAGATTAATATGTTCTTCTTCAAGTATAGTTTCTCAGCACATACTAAAATCTAACATGTCCATAGAATTTATCCAAAGGAAATAAGTGCTTATGTATGTAGAAAGGTATATGCAAATGTAATTGTCACAGAGAGCATAATAATAAAATATTTGAAGTACTTTTTTTGCAATGTAAGTTCTAATGGGAAGAAGAAAGATGAATATAATACCCACTTATATGTGTGTTTTAGGAAAAACACACCTGGCCTATCAAATATTATTTGCCTCTTTCTCTCTCCTAAAACTCAGATATCATTTGGCCTGCTAAAACTCCCACTAAGGGCTTCATTTTCGCATCTTAAATATATCAAATGATAGCAAGATATTCAGCCTTTATACAGTAAACATCAAAATTCTACCCTTTGCACATTATTATATTACTGCAAAAGATATGCCTATAATTTTTTTTTAATAATTTGTGTTCTTTACTCAAGGTGTTTGGAGTCAGGCTGATTGTGGTTGACACAGCCATGTACAGTCCAGTCAATCCTCATTCACAGCAGTTACATTCTGTAGTCACCAGGAACACTGACTTAGTGAATACGGAACCACTGCTCCTAGGGGAAATATAGGCATAGGTTCCTGCAAGCCTCTGGTCACAACATTTTCATTAAGCAATCAATACGTAGCCCGGTTTTATGTGTGTTTCTGAGGAAGAACATTCCATTAATATAGATTGCTAATTCATTGACATTGAACTCCTGATCAATAGCACAGTAACTCATGCTTGAGCCAAACTTACATAACACATACATTTTCTTTATAAGGCACATGACAGGTTTGTGTTTAGGAACAACAAACAGCACCTCAGCACTATGCTTGGGGACATTTTAAACTGTGAAATCAAGAAAAAGCACAGAACTGAGAAAAACATGACATTAAATAGACTATACAAAAGGCACTTGCTTACAGATTGAGAGCTGATACAAGAAGGACAAGCATGGCATTATTTGACCTTATCTGGGAATATGCACATTGGGCCACTAAAATTTGTTCCTGCTCTGAGCATGTCTACAAATGACCCCTATAGTACTCAATGTATTGATTTGGCCTGACAAATTTTCACAAGTCAGTGAATTCACAAATATGGAATCCATGAATAATGTGAACCAACTGTACATTTAATTTAAATGCTTTTAATGACACAGCAGGGATAACAGGTAACTTCTAAGTTTCACCATCTAGGTCATGCAAATGGAGCCACAGTATTAAGTTCCAGACTCTGCTGGAACCTGGATACCTGCATGCCCAGATTGTAAGTTGGCATGTTTAGAATGGGCATGAGCAAGTTCCCATTTGGAATAAGCAAATCAATGTATCTACAACATAATTACAACAGGGCAAAAAGACCATCTGGACACACTTAAAGTCACTAGCTTTTATGACAATTTCTTTCAAAGCAGAAATAATGTTAATCATTGATTTAAAACAAGACCTCAATTTGATTTCTCTTCTTTGATTTACAAACCGAGTAATGATGGGCAAACATATAACTTGTGTCTGATTGAATGTATGTAAAATCTGAAATAATAGTAAATATTGAAAGATATAATGATATAATATACAGGAGAGGTAGTTTTAAAGTACTATACAAGTGGAAGATACTGTCATTATTAATCAAGCAATGAATTTATTTATACAAGTACACACATTTTATTGTGCTTCATTTCTTTGCAGATACTGCATTTTTTACAAATTGAAGGTTTGTGGCAACCTTGCCTCTAGCAAGTCCATTGCCACCATTTTTTCAACAGTATGTGCTCACTTCATTTCTCTCTGTCACATTTTGGTAATTCTTGCAATATTTCAAACTTTTTTATTATTACTGTATCTACTATAGTGATCATCTGTTATAGAGAACATCTTTGATGTTATTACTGTAATTATTTTGGGGCACCACAAACTGTGCCCATATAAGACAGTGTACTTAATCAATCCGTGTTGTGTGTGTTCTGACTGCTCCACTGACAGGCCATTCCCCAATCTATCTTTCTCTCTCCAAGCCTCCCGGTTCCTTGAGACAAAATAATATTAAAATTAGGGCAATTAATAACCCTATAACGACCTCTAAGTGTTCAAGTAAAAGGAAGAATTTCACATCTCTTTAAATAACTAGAAATGATAAAGCTTAGTGATGAAGGCGTGTTAAAAGCCAAAATAGAACAAGGGCTAGGCCTCTTGTGCTAAACAGTTAGCTAAGCTGTAGTGTGAAGGAAAAGTTCTTGAAGGAAATTAAAAGTGCCAATTCAGCAAACTTGCAAATGGATAATGATAAGAAAGTGTAACAGCCTTACTGTTGATATAGGGAATATTTTAATGTTCTGAATGGATCAAACCAGCCACAACATTCTGTCAAGCCAAGGCCTAATTCAGAGCAAATACTCTAACACTTTTCAATTCTGCAGAGGATGAGAGAGGTGAGAAAACTACAGAAGAAAGGTTGGAAACTAGTAGAGGCTGATTCATGAGGTTTAAGGAAAGAAGCCCGTAACATAACACAACACAACGTAATGTAACGTTAATGTAACGCAACGTAACATAAAGTAACGAAACACAGAAAGTGCTGATATAGTAGCTGTAGCAAGTTATCCAAATGATCTTGCTAAGATAATTTATGAAGGCAACTATATTACACAACAAATTTTCAGTGTAAGGTGAAACATCCTTCTATTAGAAAAAGATGCGACCTACTACTTTTCGCAGCTAGAAAGGAGAAGTCAATATCTGACTTCAATGTTTCAAAGGACAGGCTGACTCTTGTTAGGGACTAATGTAGCTGGGGACTTTGAGCTGAAGCCAGTGTTCATTTGCCATTTCCCAATGATTATGCTAAATCTACTCTACCTGTACTTTATAAAGGAATCAATAAAGACTGGACAACAACACATCTGTATACAGTGTGGTTTAGTGCATATTTTAAGCACATACTTGACACCACTTTTCTGGAAAAAAAAAGATTCTTTTCAAAATATTACTTTTCTTAACAAGGCACGTGGTAACCCAGGAGCTCTGATGGAGACGTGCATGGAAAGTAGTGTTCTTTTCATGTTTGCTAACACAACATCCCCTCTGCAGCCCATGAGTTAAGAAGTAATTTTTACTTCCAAGCTTTATTATTCAAGAAATTCCTCTGATGGATCTTGGCAAATCAACTGAAAACCTTCTAGAAAAAATTCACTGCTCTTTTTTGGGGGGGCGCGCAGATGGAGTTTCGGTCTATCACCCAGGCTTGAGTGTAGTGGTGCAATCTTGGCTCACTACAACTTCTGCCTTCTGAGTTCAAGCAATCCTGTCTCAGTCTACCAAGTAGCTGGGACTACAGGTGTGCAGCCCCACATCTGGCTCATTTTTTGTATTTTTAGTAGAGATGGGATTTTGCTATGTTGGCCAGGCTGATCTTGAGCTCTTGGCCTCAAGTGATCCGCCTGCTTCAGTCTCCCAAAGTGCTGGGATTATAGGTGTGAGCCACCAAGCCCAGTCACACTTTCCTGAAGGCCATTAAGAACACTTATGATTCATGAGAGAAGGTCAAAATATCAACATTAGCGGGAGTTTGGAAGAAGTTGGCTTTAGCCCTTGTGGATGACTTTGAGGGATTCAAGACTTCGGTGGAGGAAGTTACTGAAGATGGAGTGAAAACAAGAAGAGAACTATTACAGAATTAGAAGTGAGACCTAAAGATATGTGACTGAATCATTTCAATCTCACATGAAGACTTGAATGGAAAAGCAGTTACTTCTTATGGACGAGCAAAAAAGTGGTTTCTTGAAATGGAATCTACTCCTGGTGAACATTCTGTGAACATTTTTGAAATGACAGCAAAGAGTTTAGAATAGTCCCATAAATTTTGTTTATAAGGCAGTAGCAGAGTTTGTGAAGATTGACTCCAATTTTTAAAATTTTGCTGGGGGTAAAATGCAATCAAATAATACCACACGCTACAGAAAAAACTTTTGTGAAAGGAAAAAGTCAATCAATGTGGTCAAATTTATTGTTGTCTTCTTTTAAGAAATTGCCATAGTCACCTCAGTCTTCAGCAACCAACACCCTAATCAGTCAGCCACCAACATGGAGACAAGATCTTCTGCCAGCAAAAGGATTGCTATTCACTGAAGGCTCAGACTGTTAGCATTTTTTAGCAAAACAGTATTTTTAAATTAAGGTGTGTACATTGCTTTTTTTTAGACATAATCCTATTGCACATTTTTAGACCACAGTATAAGTAGTATATTATATGCATCTCCTGAGGCATACCTTGGAGACATTGTAGATTTGGTTCCAAACAACCACACAACAGTAAATATCACAATAAAGCAGGTCACACAAATGTATTCTTTTCTCAGTGCATAAAAAAGTTATGTTTACACTATACCGTAGTTCATTAGGTATATAATAGGACACACTTATACAAAAAATGTTTACTTTTTTTACTAAAATTAAAATTTTTCTGTGATTCCTATATTTTTATTTGCTAAATATGGCAAACATAAGTTAGGCACAATAAAAAATTTTTCTTTTAATAAGAATATTAAATCTGTAGGGCCATTCATTGTTTTTTGATTCTTTAGGGTTTAATCACAAAACTGTGGGTGTTAAGAATCTCTATCTTCTAGGATTGCTGTGAGAATTAGATGAGATTAATAATATAACATACTAAGCATAGTGTTTGCCCTATGGTGTGATTTCAAAAATAAAAACTAATTATTAGTAAACTAAATACTAAATTTATTGAAACTTAAAATAAATACTTTGAGTAAAGAAATAATAAATCAATGGAAACTAACAGTTTCCTGAAAATGTTTGAAGTGATTGAATTTTAAATATGGCTGGTTTAGGAAAAGAGAGAAGCAAAGAAAACTTTTATTTGATCCACCTGTGGTGTAGGAAGCATGGCAAATTTATAGACTAATCACTGGATCTGGAAGAGCTGAAGAGGAGACATTTTGACAGGTTTTCTGAGATAAAACCATAAAATAAGTTTGCAAGGGTAATGAAAAGGCAGATAATAAAGCACAGTGAAAGGCAGGCAGAAGAATTTGGATTTAATGTGATACATAAGAGGAAGCCCTTTTCAATTTTTGACCAAGGAAGTGAAATGATCAAATTGGCCCCTTATAAAAATTAATCTGGGAAAAGTATGCAAGATGAACTGGAAGAAAGAAAAATTTATCAGAGAAATCAGTTATGATATTATAGTGATCTAGCTATGAAGCAATAAGGACCTAGATTAGTTGGTGGCATTAGAAGGGTAGAGGAGCATGCAAATCAGAAAGATGTGTGTGAAGGAGAAATGCCAGAAACTGGGGAGGTGAAGTAAAGTAAAAGCGGTGTCAAGAATTCTTACATATACAAATAGAAACATAAGAATGACGGTGAAAGTTAAGGAAATTGATAATACTGGAAAATAGGACTCATTGTAGGCAATCTCCAATACAAGAACAGAGATAACTTTTCTTGAATTACATGGGATTTTTTCAAGGTTCAACCAATATTAGATGCTTACCTCCTTCATTTTGTGTAACACATATTTTCAAATCAAATAATTGAGAGCAGGAAACTGTCACTTGATAGAGCTAGAAAACCAGGTATGATTAAGAAAATAACCTAAATAGATCCCTATAACCCATTTCTATGTTTATAGAATTATAATTGAATAAAACATATCAAATATAAGTAGACATATAAGGTTTTTTTTGATATTTTTAAAGATTCTTCTGGGATTTATAATGCATTATTGTGTGCATTAATAACAAGTATTTTATATCAATATAAAAATGTCAAATAATAGTACTCGAACATAATATTTCAAATACACTAACTTTTAAGCCTTTTGTTTTATTGTTTTACACTTGATCTTTATTTTTTACACATTTCTAAGTATTACATATTAAATTAAATAATTATATATGAAAATGATTTTTATATTTTTCATGCTCAAATGTGGTCATTATTTGTAATTTCCATGTCAGTTTCCTTAATAATTTTAATTTTCTTCACACTTTTATTAATAAGAAAAATAATTTTGGTGCATCTATCATCTGAAGCAACGAATTTGAGAAAAGAAAGTTAGGGAGAGTGATACCAGGGAAAGTAAGAAAAAATAATCAGGAGAGTGGCTGAAGAGCAGAGAAAAAAGCCCAAAACCAACAACTATTGTTTTCAAGGGAGTATCTGTTTTGAGTTAATGATGACCTTCCTTATTATGTAGTATACATTTTTAGTAGATTTTTGATATCCATGACAGATTTTTTGTATCATTACATGTACTTTGCAAATCTAATATTGAAGAAATTGATTTTTATGAGTCGAAAAAATATTAATGTTAACACTTTCAGATCAGGCAAAGCAATGAACATTAATAAAATTTGTCTATATTCTTATAACTACTGGGCAGCCTAAATAAATCCAGATCTTCCAACTTTTCCCACTATAATCATCTTTGGCAGAAAAAAGAAAATAATCAATAAATGTTGGTCAACTCTTGGGAAAGAAAAAGCAGAAGTGTTACTGCTATTCCTCTGGCTCTATTAAAGAACTGTTGGCAGATGCAACATCCCAAATCCCAAAAGTCCTCTACAATGGTTTACTGCTGTTCCCCACCCCAAACCCACCAGGAATTACATTATTCCTCTTCTCCAAGTAATCTCGTTCTGACATTCAAGAAATAACCATGGTTAAGCTGTTTTTCAGCCTCTTGCAGACATTTTCTGTGTCATTCGACTAGATGTTAAAGAAAAAATTGAAAACAAAGAAAATAATTTTTTAGTATATATAAATCATACTTGTTTAAAGAAGAAAACTGTAAATATACCACACTCGATATGTCAAAATTCAAGATCAACAAAAACTGCTTTGAAAATATAAATCTATTTAACAATCAGTTGTTTTTATGTTTCATCTAAGCTTATAAATAAGCTGTTTCATATTATTTATTTGTCATAGATCATAGACACCAGGTGATGAAAGCTTGATCTGTGTTCTGTTGTAATATATGCTTTCTTTCTTTCCTCCTTGCCTTTCTCCTTCTCTTCCCCCTCTTTCTCCTCTTTCTCCTCCTTTTTCTTCTTGTCTTGTTTCTCCTCCTCCTCCTGTCCCTATCAACATTTTATGACAATGATATGATCTGTGGATTGGTATTTTTAGCTATGCTGGCTAATTACTGGTTATTTTCTAGTTTATAAATATATTAATATTTTTGATAAGCTTGTATACAAAGATTTCAACTATCAGGAATGTAATTATCCTGTTCCAGTTTTCTAATATGAACGAAAGACAAACTTTGGATTTATTTCGTGCTCTACTTTTTATTCAATGCCAACTCACTAAATTTTGAAGGTTGAGTGTTCGGGGAAAGGAAGAAAAATATATTGTTTTGAGTGGAATATTCTGTTTTTGCATTAATGATGACCTCCGCTGCTTGTGAAGCATATTTTTCACTGGCAGATCTTTTGATTCTCTCTTTGACAGACTGCTGTATAACATGTTTAATGAACATGACATAGTATGTAGTAAGTATTCCTGACAGTTCTGAATAAATATTCATCACACTAAAAAAGGCAATGACTTGCTCTATTCTCTTCATCATTAGAGGATCCTGTATACTTAATTCGTTGTCCTGTGATTACAGTGAGCATACAGGATCCTGTGGAAGAAATGTATGACCTGTATTTTCATTTACTCTCTCTAAGATAAATTTGTTTAATACTTTCAAGTTATCAACACTATTTTAGAGTATGCTTATATGAAGTCAAATAACCAAATAAGTGAGAAAGCCAGAGAGTCAAACATAAGTTTTAGACCTGTCTTCTGTGATGTAGATCATACATCTGGATGAATGGTTTTCTCTTTAGACTTTTATTTAGAATACTTAAAATGATCAGGGTTGCTCTTCAAAGTCTTTCAAGAAAACATAAACACAGGAAAAAATGTAAGATTAGTCCAAGAATCATTTGGTAACATTAAAGTACTTAGCACTCAATTTAAAGACAAAATTGAGATAAATTATATTGCATATTATTTAAAACTAATAAAAGCATGGAAGTTAAAGAATTAGATTAATCAATATTTTTATGAGATATAATCTTGATGAAATTGACATAAAGGACACAAGAAAATAAAAAGGCTATAAACTAAGCTGCTAGTAACAATTTTCGAAATGCTGACATTTTCTTCCATTTGAAATTATAGTTTTCCTTTAGATTCAGGGTGAACATACCACTTTAATTTCAGTTAAAATAGTATTTAGCTTTTCTTTGTTGAAAAGAAAAGCTAAATACTATTTAAAAGCTAAATACTATTTTAAGACACCAATACTATATACTTTAAAAGAGTATAAAATATACATAGTTCAAAATTGAAACTAAATAACATTTTATTAATTTAATTTTAAACATAGGTATAAATAACTCACCTATCCATGATACAAAAATTCTTGACCTTCACCTCCAATTTAACAATGGATATACAACTTTGTTGAAACTTTGAATAAAATGAATCTGTTAAAATTAAGCCTATTCTCCCCCTCCAAAAAAATGTTCTGATAGAAATCCTGCCACAACAGTATTGAATTTCTCCAGGATCAGGATTAGAGCTGGCTACCATTCAGAGAATATTTAGCTCCAGCTAACTGGAAGAGTCAGATGTATTTAAGTCCAGGTCAATCTTCAGAAGCAGAGAAAAATGAATATAGAATAGTAGTAACAATAGCTAATATTTATTGAAAGTTTTCAGGTTGCAAAGTATTACTTTATATAATTTTTCTTTCATTACTTCAAGAAATCCTCACAACTCTAAGAAGAAAATAGCATTAGTTTTCATATGTTATATATGGAAAACTGGGACACAAAGAGGTTATGTTACCTGTCCAGTGAGAGCCAAATTGCAGCTCCAAACAATTTGATCTCAGAACTTAAAATTTTAATCACTGTGCTACTCCTTATCTGGGTAGATGATTTAGGGTATGTGTCAAGCTTAAGACTGCAAAATTGTTGGATATCAGCAAATAACATAGGCATTTGGCAGAATTCATTCATTCATTCTTGCATTCATCCATTCATTTATGTTTTCTTTCTCCTCTTTAGTTGAGTTCATTGGATTCTTGTATACCAGTTCCTACATAAAATTAATTTCATATTGTAAAGCTATGCACAACCCCATTTAAAGGAGCCAACAGATTAACAATGGGTATTGGAAACAGGCTCCCCACCAATCAGGCTTTGTTTCTCATCCTAACAATTATGAATTCATTAGTTCATTCTACTAAAAGCTTTCAAATATACTTTGAACTTACAATATATCAGATATGTAGGAGAAAAATATGGGCCCTACATCAAGAATTGTACAATGTGTTTGAAAAGACAGATATTTAACCAACCATTTGAAATAATGTATTACTAGGGTTACTTCCATGGGAAGCCATAGGAGCAAATGCGAGTGTTGGATAAAGCTTGTATGTGGGGCCTGGACCTCGAAATGTGGCTCCTGGGTTGCTTAATTCTAGACATCTTGGTTTACAGACTGCAGCCATATGCGATGATCCTAATTGTTCTTGAAAGTATTGAATGTAAAACTGCTTTGTAAAATGCAGAAAATGCTTTGTAAAAGGTAACATACTATACAAATATGACATACTATATTGTTATTGTTAATGATATTAAATTACTATTAATAAATGATACAAACAGATCTATTGTTTGCTTGGAATATGGAGCAGCATCTTTTTGGCCCTGAGGAGGAATGAAAGTGAACAAAACAGGCACTGTAGATTAGTAACATGTTGCAACTTTTAAAATTGCACAATAAGACAATCCTCATTGACCAATTGTAATTACTATCTGTTCTTATTTGTGGTTAGCTTAATTTTCCATTTTGAGGAATCTCAGGTTAAGTTGGCAAAGCATCGCTTTCTCCTATTTTGCCTTCAAAATATATTTTTGTATTTGGACAAAGATATTATACAACTTGTGTTTTTTTAATCACATATGTAGAAATTCCATGGGATTTTGAGACATGTGCTTCAACGGTCATGCATCTTAGAAAATATACCTCTGATATATTTTAATACTTTTGCCCTTAGAATCTATAAAATTAGTATTTGCGGCTCTGCCTTATCTATATATTTTTCGTCATTGGAGTTTTAAAATAACAATTTTTTTAGCCTATAAAAATGAGTGTTACTTGAAAATGATGTCCAAATGTTTCAATGTGTTACTTTATGAAGAAATAAGGATAGGAAAAATTCTGATAAAATTGTTTTCATCTGTGGACATTTTCCAAATTCAACTTTTGGTAAGTATTAATATCAACAGCTGGAAAGATGGTAATACTTAGTAGAGGTAATTTTTCAAAGCACTGGTTGGAGTTTGAAGCCACACTATCCCTATTGACCTTAATAGAAATCATATTTCTAAAATATAAGCAAATGATTTGAGTCTGTAAAATGTGCAGATTAGAGACTGTAAAATCAGACTTAGTATTGACATTTAGGTAACAATAGATTAACTACAAACTTTGTTGTAAATATTCCACTTAAGTGCAATGTTCAGAAAACAGACAAAAAATTTCATCTAAAATTAAATAACCAATTCATTTTTATATAAACATTTTCTCTACTTTGGGAATCTCTGCCTTCCTAATTATTCTTAAGTCCATGAAATCATCAGATGATTTATGCTAACATAATTAATACCTAGAATGATGGCTGGAACATAAATGGCTCTCAATGTAATTTTGAACTAATTAAATAAGTGAATAATTGTGCTTTTCCCTTTTTTCTCTTCAGCTAAAAACTCTAGCATGTAAGTAAACAAGAAAACAAATAACGAAAGAAACAAAAAAGTTTGACTAAATAGTGGTGTCTCCAACTGCTAGATAAGATTGTCTCATTGATTTGTTTGCTGTTTCTGTAATGGAAAGGGAATCTATTCCACCCTTCTTTAACTTTGGGCTTTTGGGGTTATTTTTTCAACTCTCTTTCCTCCCATCCCCCAAAATGGTTTCTATCACTCTGCTTTGTTTCAGAATTCATATGTACTTTCAATGGATTTGTTCCAAAAGTTCGGAAAGTAATTTTTTATTTGTCAATTTAACCACTAACACAAGATAATGGCACTTACATTGCTAATTTGAAAAGCAACTTTCTCTGCTTGACCTACATCAAACATGCAGAAAAAATAATCCCTGCCTGACAATGTAGTCACTGATAAAATAAGTAGAAGAGAAGGGAATCTACGGTTTTTGAGTACCTACCATGTGCTACATACAATCTTTACAATAATTTATAGATGTAGGTATTATCTGGATTTTAAGGATATGGAAATGGAGACTACTAGGAGTAAAGAGACTGTCTAAAGCCCTTCCATTTTATATAGTAACTCGCTTAAGCTTTCAAAAGTAAGACCTTTAAAGTGTAAGTTCTTTCTTCCTATATCATATTAGTGAATAGTATATACATGAATATTTGATTCTCAAACATAATGCAAGGGAAAAATTAAAAATTAAAAAAAAATCTTGAAAAAGACAAGAGGCATAAGATTTTAAGAAAACCGTATATATTTATATTACATACACTGTATTTATGAATAACATATACCCCATTTAGACACACATATATATGCTGTGTCACATGTATATATGTGTGTAAATTATATTTACATATAATTTACAGTGTAATAACTGTGTGTGATTTTAACAACTTTATATTACTCATCCAAAAAATTACATTTTTGTATTATCAAAGTTTCATCTTCTTCATATTTAATATATATAATGGTGTATAGTAACTCATAGACTTATTTTTTAATCTTCTAAAAACTATTGATTTGTCCTTAACATCTTAAATAAACGTTGTTCTTATTTTAAAACTTCTTACTGACACATAATATTTGTACATTTGGGGTACTTATGCATTTTGTTACATGCATAGGTCATGTAATAATCAAATCAGGGTATTTAGAATATTCATCACGTCAAAAATTGATCATTTTTATAGGTTGGGGTCATTTTAAAACCTTTCTTCTAGCTATTTTTAAATGAATAATATGGTGTTGTTATTGTCTATAGTCATCCTACTCTGCTACTAAACATTAAAACTTCTTCCATCTAACTATATGAGTAATCCACAGACCTCTAATTAATTCTATCTTCTCTTTATATTCTTGAGTAGGCATTGGGTCAGTTTTATTACTATAAGATTGCATCATCCAATAGGTAATGATATAAAAATTCCAGTAGATGATTTGATAGTGGTGTTGGGAGGTTTCATGGGTTTGCAGAGACAGCACTGACTCTAAAGACACACAGGACCAGTGCCCAATTACTGGGCTTATGACCATTAGCAAGGCCTTACTAAACCCAAATTTCCTCAGCTGTGAATTGGGAAAATTCACCTGAGGTTTAGAAATAACATAAACTGCCTCGCAGAGTGCCTCAATAAACCGTTTGGGAATGAACAAATACATCTACTGACCATTTTTCATTTAACCCCATGGTAGGCACTTGTCTAGCATCTTCATAGAGTGTCAAAGATTCCTAGTTTCCTCTTTATTTGTGTGGGATAAGCTATGATATCTCAGACAAAACTAGAATAATCTGGCCTAAAATATACTAGGACAAATTATTCAAATGACAATTTGCTCTGTTAACTACAATTGCCTTATTCCCCCTAAAACCTGGTTAGGCTAAATTCCTAAAGAGCAGAGATCCACAGTATCTTGAAAAAATTAATAATTAAGACAAATTGGGATGGGTAGAAACTGAATAAAGCAATCATCTGGCAATATTTTTCATTTGAAAGCTCATGTTAAACTGCATCAAATAAAAGAGATATATTTACATGGTGATATGCATTGGCTACTATTGTTTTAATTCATTAATTATTATTATTAGCTGTATATTGAGTAGCTACTTTTGTTGCTATAATTATTTTTTGAAAATTTCTAGTCCTCGTATGTTTCTTCAATAAAACACACACACAAATATCACATTTGCTTCAAGCCTTGGACTAGAACTAGAAATCTTCTGAGATAATTCAGCGGTAACATCCATGAGTAAGTACATTTGCAAACAATAAATGAGTTTGAGTTTCTAAGTCTCTGCTTGAATAAAATCTAATGAATTATTTTATTTCCTTTTAGACTGTTACTCACAGTGGACTTTTCACTTTTTGCTGGGGATTAGTTGGTATTTCTGAGATGCCGGTGCTCGGTGCTACTCTCCTGTCCCTTTTCACTGGCTGCATCTTAGACAGACAGATCAGGGTTTTATAATGCACTCCCTTAGAATTTTCCTCCCGAGTTTATTAGGAAGAAATGTTTTTCAGTTTGCTAGTCCTTATCGTTTTGCTCATTTTTTAGGGATTTTTTCATACATTTACGGAACACCTTTTCTCTAAGCAACCTTCGCTCTCATGAATTCTTTATTCCATATTGGGGAAATTAAAATAGCTGCACATGCAATATCTTTCTCCATACTGATTGGAAACTGCACTCAGTGTCTCCTGGTTTCTATTTCTAGTTTGTGATCAGATAAGAATCTGTCTGTGTTATGCCCATTTCACTCGGGTAGGGTAATCTGACATTCTGAAGCTTTTGTGTTAAAATTTCAAAATGTGTCTCACTGTACATTTTTTATTGATCATTTTTTCTATTTTTTTGCTTACATAAATTCATCATTCTTAAAGAAGATATTAAATCCAATGTTTTGGTGCTTACACAGCTTTCTTGTGGTTATACCCACGATGAAATAAAAAATAAAGTTTCATTTGCATTAAGGTTTACAAGTTATTGTTACCATGGCTCAAATTGTGATTTAATGAAGGGCTTAGTCCTAATTAATCAAATTCTCATTAGCTAGAAGAATAAAATGTATCCTCTCCATAAAATATTTAGTGTAGGAAATATGTGAAAAAGAAATAGGTTTGCAGATACAATTAGAATAAAGGGCAAAATTTGCCAGGATTTGGAGCAAAAGTGAAGGTGTGAATAGCAGTGTCATTTTAGGCCTTAATGTTAAAAGCTACTCTGCCTTGTATAATTCAATTCAAGGAGACAGTGACCTACATATTTAAGGAGGATCTGGAATGTATGGTGAGAAATATATGCCCAGAAGAAAGAATTGTAATCCTGACATGAGTTAATTATAAGAGATGTCTTTCTAAGTTATGAAAGAAAAAAGGTCTCTGAGTTATGAGAGAAAAGAATGCTTTAAACACATCACTAAGTGTGCAAATATAATATGTATTTAATAATTGTCCTGTCTTTCTTGCCTGCTGAAGATGTGTTTACTTGCTTTGTGTTATGTAAAAATATATATTAAGAAAAAAATTAATTAAAAAAAACATTAATTATAATTATTCTTATTTGACAAAAATTTTAAGCTTCAGACTTTAAGTTTTGTAAGTCTCACAGCAAAATGAAGTTAACCTACAGCAATCATTTTGAAATCAACAGGAATTTTCTATTTAAAAATGTTCTCTGAAAACTTTTAAAGAGGACTTAACATTCTGTTCATTTAAAACATTCATAAGTTGCAATGGTATTTCCTTTTTACTTAAAAGCTCAGATATTTTATAGGTCTGAGAAGCAATTTCTAGGTGAGTAGTAATCATTGGCCTAATAAAGGTAGATTGCTGTAAGCCTCTCTTCTCCCATTTCCCTTCTTTGTGACCTTTATGCATCTACACTTTACATGCTCTTCCTACCCCCTACCATAAAATTGTCCAGCCATTTCTCACACTCATTTGTATGATTTTCCTTAATGGTCAAATGTGTCATGCTATTCCACATGTTCTCTTCACTCAGCTGAATCTGCTTGAAATTTTGCTCTTGATTTCCTTTGTCATTTTACACTATCTTTCCCCTCCTTTTGTTTCCTGAATTCCTAAGATGTTTTTTAGTATCTAACAAATTAGCCAGAATAAATAGCTCACATTTTTTTAATGCCAAAACAACACTTTCTTACCTGTATCTGAGTCAATGTAAATTTTACTAGGATTTTTTTAATAAACAAAATTACAAACTAAATCCAAGTCTTTAAAGAATGTTAAAAATACCTACCACACACACACACACACACACACACACACACCACATAGTGTCTTGTTCTACAAGTACTTTGCATCATAAAATTTTTAAAAAATTGTTTTTAAGTGTGATAACTAAAAATTTTGAATTTCCTGATCTTTGAATTTCTTAGTGCAAGCCAAATGCTTTAGGCTAAAACCATCACCATAAAACTGTATTTAGTGGAAATACAGACTTCTTTTAAATGTGTGGTATTTTTTTAACGCAGAACACTAGTTAACTTGTTATATGATAATTAGGATATATGTGTATGTCGTTTTACTTTATGACACTTACTTAACACCATTTTGATTATTAGCAAGAGAAATATTCAGTGTTAGGCTATCACTACCTCAAGCATTGATTAAATTCTCTGCTATTCATGAAGGCTGACAGGGATTCAAAGGAGGAAATGTAAAACTTGAAGGTACAGCAAAATAGTGACATTTCACTCTATAAAGCTGCCAATATTTTAATCCTGCATGTAAATCATTTTTATCAGTTCAATTCTACATCTTAATCTGTATACCAAGTAAAATACTCAGTTGTATTAACTTTAATAAATAACAATGTGATATTAATCACCATCTATTTCAAGATCCTTGTGAGTAAGTAAGCTTTTGTTGTTATTGCTGTTGATGTTTTTCATACTGCTCCCCAATGCCCTTACCATCCTATGAACAGATTCTTAAGGTATATTTTTCATTTTCCTGCAGTGAACAACCTACCTTTCATTATTTTATTTAGAATCTTTACTTTCTCAGCTTAAATGATGTCTTTGTCAATGATAACATTGTATTCATTTAGAGTGATGATTGATATGGTAATAGATACAGTGTGATTGAAAGCAACCTTTGTCAATAAGAAGGCCAAATACTCAAACTGTGTATTGGTCTGAATGTGCTCATTATTGGAGACCTTTCATAGTCATATTGACTTGCTGTCCAAATGTTGCTACCTACCTGATGCTTCCATTATTTAAATGGTATAGACACTGGTATTGAACATAGCATCTCCCAATATTTGTCCTAAAACACACATGACTCAATTATGCAATGTCGAAGTATGTTTTAAAAGTGTATATAACAGAGATGTTGAGTTTAAATAAGAGATTTTAAAGTTTATGAAAAAAATCAGAAAGATTTATAAGTACTATATCGTTGTACTCTTAGTCCGCTGTATTCTTAATTTTGAAACACTACTTTTGTCTGCTTTTATTAGCAAAAATATGTGTTTGAACAGAAAATATTTCATTATTACTCAAGTATTTGATATTGTTATATTTGTCTTGGAACAGCTGTTACAAAATAGTTTGCTGCAAATTCCATGATATTTTAACTTATACAGACAGAAACACATTAAAACTGCAAAATTGCCCCCAAAGAGATTCAGCGTAAGGATCATGATTATGAAAGACTATTTGATCGACTCAGAAAGACTCATTTTCTCTTTGCTCTGGATGCCCCACACAGCCATCAGAATGGGGATCAGCTGCTTTCTCTGTAGGTCTATGTGCAGGCTGAGAACATCTTTTCTTGTCTGTTTTATGTCCCAGTACTTCCAAATGTGCCTGCCACTTAATAGGTGATATAAACATGTTTACTGATTCTAAGAATATGAGGGATCCAGGGACCCAAAAATAAAGATGAATGGATTACTGTTGCTCCCATACAGCCCTTAATACAGGGTTTCTAAATTATTTAAGGACAAGTGCAACCCAAATATGATGCACATACATGCTCCCTGATCATCATGCTGCAGAAACAGATAGTAACATAAATTTTTTTTTTCTGTCTACCCACAGATATAATCATTCATGCTGTCAAATATTCGGATTACTTTTATTTTTCAAAAAAAGTCAATCTGCTTGTTTATGGCCAAATATTCTCTTCCTATTGCATTGCACACTTTCTACTTCCATGTTTATTAATAGACTCATCATTTAGTTTTTCAGGGAATTATTTCTAAATTGTCCAAGAACATCACTTTTTCTTCTTTTTGTCTAAGTTGCTTGAGTGTCAGTTCATTTAAATAATCCTTGTCCATTGCCTCCCATGTCTATCAATACTTCATTTGCAATTGAGTTTTATATCCAGTCCTTGTTTTCCACATTCATTGCTATCTCTAATACAGGCCCTGATAAATAGTGTAACTGTCTGACTAACTACACATTGGGCCCTTGTATCCCTCCTCATCTTCTACTCCCATTTTGGCCCTGCAGCCTGCTTGCGATCATGTTACTCAAAGCCTTCCATTTGCTTACAAGGTGAAATTCAAACTAACTATACTAGCATTCATGTAATCCCTTGTTTTGATCCCAACCTGTAATTTTAACTTTATCTCCCCTGTCTATTCTAGATGAACTCAATCTACATACTATATCCAGCACATGTTGCTCTTTTCTATCCCTAAGCTTATGCTCAGTTACATGCTCTTGTCTAATTGCATTTTCCCATTTTCACAACACTAAACCCTGCATATCTTTTGGATACAAATTCTTTCACAAATCTCTCCTAACTCCCCAAAATAAAGGCAATTATTGGGGTTAACTTCCATGTGAGGGGTAGCATGATAAACTTCCTTATTGTCCTTCCTTATTTTGATGTGAAATAGAAATGTCACCTTAATCCTAGGTACTCTGTATTGTCTAGCAGTCTGGCAGGCTTCATGGGTGTGTGAAGTGTACAGTCACATGGGGGCTACACTCTTGGAAGGACTCCAGGTTTGGATTCACGCTCTGTTGTCTCCATCCTGAAATTATTAAATTTTGAACGAGCATTCTTAAAATTTCCTTTTGCACTGTGCCTCACAAGTTATGTAGCTAGTACTGTCTAGCAGTGTATTTTGCACAAAGTATTTACTCAATAAATATCTGTTTAACAAAATGTTGGCTAATTTCTGAGCTAATTTCCCTCCTCCAATGAAACAAAACGAGGTAAAAGCCTGAAGTATAACTCAGTTGATACTTTTAATTTTATAACCATGCAATGGAGCTTGATAAAGCAATAATTAATTGAAATATTCTGGATACATTAGTATTTATCCCAGTGTGATGTCATGAATTTTTAAAATGTTGGCAACACTTCATAGAGGTTGAATTAGGTTTTTATGCTTAGTTACAAAATAATTATCATCCTATCATTTAGTAAAATGATGGCTTGGAACTTATTATTTGACCCTAAAATGAGAAGATATACTTTATATATTTTACATCAACATTTTGTAAAATATACTTGCAGTGATAGAATTAGGTAGAAAAAAATGAGGGACATATTCATCAGATAGTATGATTCACTAACCAATCAATCCAGTTGTATTAGCTAATTCATAAGACATTTCTTGAGGCTGGCATAATGTCTGAAAGCATATTGTAAAATTATGATTTAGAAAACAGCAATAGAGGAGAATTGTATAAGATTGTATAATTAGAGAGAAGGCTAATACAACCTTTAGACCCTGTTCTAAGTGGCGTATCATGTGCAGGATTTTAAATCTGTCTGGCAAGAATTTTCATCATTGAGTGATATCGAAGAATGTTACCTAGAAGTATTTTGAGACTATTTAGTCTTTTTTATTCTCTACAGATTTTGCCTGGAGTGTATACTCAAGGCTAAATTCTCCCTGTCCAAGATTTACAATAGAAAGGATCCTTCAAGGACACTCTGTTCTCTCTCTGTGTGTACTAAATGCCTCAACTCCGAATAATGTGGCTAGGGTCACATGCACAGATGAGAAATTTAAACACCAGTGTGCATGTAGCAATATCTTTCTCTTTTTGTTTTAGAAGTTATGTATTTATATTTTATAATCCAATTTTCTTTATGTCTTACTATGGAAGTGGCTATAAAAAATATAAGTAAAGGTGACGTTTATTTAGCTGCCATTCTAGTTAATTTCCTAGGCATAGAACACATGACAAAGAAATATTGTATGTTTTAAGTTGTGGACAATTTTTTGTTTACTATTTATTAGGTAAATATTTATGACTCAACATTAATAGGTACATGGTGAATCTTAAATTCTTTAAGATTTAAAACTTCTGTATGTCTGAAAGCTTCAAGTTAACTGATATTAAAATTTCATTCTATTCATATCTGGAATTTCCAATTATGCAATGAAACAATGAATTTCATTAAACAGCAATATTTCCAAACAATACCAGTACAAAAATGTTTTATTTTTATATTTAAAATGTGTTTAGAAAACATATTTCTGAGACTATTAACCAACTACTAACTACTTGTTTTTAGCTCCTTCCTCATATTGAAGCACAGAAACTTATTTGGAAAAGGCCCATAATATTTTTTTTAATCATACTTCAAGTTCTGGGGTATACGTGCAGAACTTGCAGGATTGTTGCATAGGTACACACTTGCCATGGTGATTTGCTGCCTCCATCCCCCCGTCACCTACATCAGGCATTTCTCCCAATGTTATCCCTCCCCAACCTCCCCACCCCCTGATATCCCTCCCTTAGCCCTTCACCCCACAACAGACCCCAGTGTATGATGTTCCCCTCCCTGTGTCCATGTGTTCTCATTGTTCAACACCCACCTAAGAGTGAGAATATGTCATGTTTGGTTTTCTGATCTTGTGTCAATTTCCCATAATTTTTAGATGAATGATAAATAACAATGTTTTTGAATTCTTGAAACAAATATCAAAAGTAACTCCGATTCAAGGCTTTAGCATTTCAGTGGTTCAGTGTTATTTATACAAGTTATTCTACCTGGCCTGAAAATGCATCGCAAATAAATGTGAGAAAGAGAATTATATAGGGGTATATGGTATGCCATGTGGCAAGTACTGAACAAAATATGAACCCTAAACCAGAGGACAGAGTCTCTGATAAATTTTAATATGTTGAATATATGAAACATTCATATTTTTAAAAAAGTCTAGTGAATGAGAATGATTATGCTCTAATCATTTCCATAGAAAAGCTGGTGAATTAAAACTTAATAGCTTTTTAAATAGAATATGTATTTGAAAAGGGCCAAGTTGAAAATAGATTATATTTTAAAACATGAATATTCAAGAGCTGTGGGTAGAGAAAGAAGGAGGAAATGATTAAGAAGATATATAGAGGGAAATAACATAAAATAACATAATCTTGTTTTCACTTTGGATCTATACCTTAAGCCAAAGATGTGACAGGATGTGATTGGCTTTTATATTTAAGATCTCTTAATTAAGCTTCTTAAATTTATTTTTAATAATGTATGGAAAGAAGATACTTTTAATTTTCCAGTTAAATCGGGTAGGATAATTTTGAGAAGGATAGTGGGAGGAGATGACCCCTAAGAAAACTGTCGTGATCAAGATCACTGGCCAAAAATATTTACAGATTAAAAAAAAAAACGTATCTAAGGGATAATCAATTTAGGTTGTATTTTCAGCAAAGCATTTTAAAATAAATATCACACTGAAACCATCTAAGTAATCCAGATCCACTTGTATGCTAATAATGTTTGCTAATATCTCTCTTCTTGATGGCACATGACGAGTAATTCTCTGAACGTATCTCATCTATTTAGTGCTGCCCAATGTATAATGGCATGTAGATATAAATACTAATGGAGAAAGTGCACTGCCTTAGGGAACACCCATCATGACAAGTAACTAATTGCTTTATGTACATTAGTACCAACTGAAGCGTTTTACATCTTCTGAAAGGCACCAGCACCCTCTACTTTCTAATTTACCAAAATGTCATGTCCCCTCCTGAAAGACAGGATTACAAGACTTTTTTGAAGCATCTCACTAACTCCCCTCAGTTCACTATTCCCTACAAGCTGTGTTGAGAATTATTCTAAGTTAGAAAACGTCTAATATTATACACCAAATCACTCATGGTTGGATAATTTTATTTCACTTAATGCCTAAGTTTCTGTTACATACACACAGACATACATATATATGTTATATATGTAACATATTTATATATTTGTATATATGTATATTTGTATATATGTAACTATATATATAGACACACACACACAAGCACACACATATGTTTGTATGTGTGTATTCCAACTATAGACTCTTGATTTCTGATGAACAAAGATCACCTGGATTTAATTTTTATGGAATCAAAAGTGTTAAAATATTACTCATTGTTCTATAAGAAATTGCTAGTTACACAAGGGGGGAAATAAAGAAAATACACACACTCCTTTGAAAACAAAACTGAAAAATATATTTTGGGAAAAAAATAAGCCTTAAGCATTAATGACATTTCTAACATGGCATGGAGTGTTATACTTTGATGTATGTGTCTTTAATGTGTGTACCTGGTGATGATACACCATTATTACAGAGTCAACATACATGATGTGAAATGGAGAATTGCTTAGTTGATGAATTGAAGTTTCCTGTCATGAAACCCAAAGATTTCAATGGACAGTTTGCTCTTGCTATCACCAAAGGGATTCTAATGATAATTATCTAAAATTAATAAATGCAATTTCAAACAGAGGGAGGCATGTTAAAGCAAACCTTTTCCAATCTTTCTTTCTACCGTTATTCCTATACCCTCATCATATATTTTTACCGCCTTCATATTTGAAAGAAGTCCTGCCTATAAACATAAGCTGTATTTGAGTGACATAATAAGCTATTTATTCTAACCTCTCAGCACTGCATTTTCTCATTATGTGGTATTTCTTTTCCATGATGAAAAAATCAGAAACTCTCCTTCTTGCACACAGCACAAATGTTTTCTTCCCATAATGAGGAAAAGTGCCAGGTTGTGCATCAGAGAAGAAAAAACAGGGATGAAAAGGAGAATATAAAGAAGAAATATGTATATTACTGAAGAATCCCTATTTTATATTGAAAGATGTATATATTACATCAAATGACACACATTGCCCGTCTGATTTTGGGTGCCTGTGGGAAGATTGGAGGGAATTCATGATAAAAATGGAAGGAGCAATATTGAAAGAAGGAGGAGCAATTGCACAGTGGGTCAATCTGACAGAGGCTGCTGCAGTAGATGTGGGGTAGCCAAACATGGGTTTCAATCTCAGTTCCCCACTATGGCCATGGATGAGTTTGATTTTCCTACAACTGGCTGGGTGCAATGGCTCATGCCAGTAATCCAAGCACCTTGGGAGGCTGAGGTGGGCAGATCACCTGAGGTCAGGAGTTCAAGACCAGTCTGGTTAACATGGTGAAACCCCGTTTCTACTAAAAATACAAAAAAAAAAAATAGCCAGGCGTGGTGGCACATGCCTGTAATCTCAGCTACTCAGGAGGCTCAAGCAGGAGCATCGCCTGAACCCAGGAGGTGAAGGTTGCAGTGACAGTGACCAGAGATTGCGCCAATGCACTGAAACTTGGACAAGCATGAAACTGCATCTCAAAAAAAAAAAAAAACTTCCACAACTCAATTACATTATTTATACCGTTGTATTCATACCATTGGTCATTAAATTATGTTTCTTATGGAGCTACAGTGAGAATTATGTGTAATAATGTAGCTAGTAACTATATGAAAGATGCTAGGCATAGTGCAAGTAAAGGCTTAAAAACAGCTAATTTTCTTTTTGTAGTGGTCATTGATTATAGTAAAAACAGCCTTTCTTTACACATTCTAGTTTGTGTATCTGATTTGTTTAACTATCAGATTGATCAATACAAAAGTCAGCATTATCTGTGTCATGAAGCAGCCATTATTCATACCAAAAGAGATTCTTTGAATTCAAGATACTAAAAAAAGTAAAGGATTATTTGAGCTAAATTAAATTCTCAATATAAAATAAATACATCATAATTAAGAATTAACATAGGTATTGATATAGATAAAGTGAATTAAAAGTTATTCACCAATATTATCTGGTGGGGTTTTTGCTTATTATTCTATATTCATAATTATTCAGTATTATTTTCCTTCCTGTAAATGTGGAACATTGACATTTTCCTGTTTAATTATTTTATGCAAGCTACAAATTTGTTACACTTATTCACAGATATGCATTATCAAATTTTGTTGGAATATGTAATAAAGAAAGACTAGACTAGGAAATCCCTGCAGAAGTTTTGTGGATTTTAAGTCTTGGCAAAATAGGTGAGAAACTTGGAAAGCAAGAGAGACAGAGAGAGAGAGAGAGAGACCTAAAGAAGTGCCAAAAACAAATGCTTCTAGGGCATGTTTGTGTTGCCAGAAATTCTACTTTCTATTATAACATAGTAACATCGTGCCTATAAATGTTGACATTTTAAATTCCAGTAATCAATTAAGTATTGTTAGTATGTATCTGATGCCAATGTTTATACTTACCTAATTCCCAATTTTGAATACTGATCCCTATATGGTCACCTAAACAAAGGTAACTAGAATTGCAAATTCTGATGTTGCCACTGTTGGAGTACGTGACTAGGAATCTATTTACACGAGACAATTTTTAAGGATGTGGAAAAAATAGAGAGCTAAGAGATACATGCAATAGAGAGGTAACGCAATGGAAATGACAGCAAGGTAATTGTCTCAGATACCAAAGAAAACAAAGAAAATTTTATAATAGGATGTTATTTTATTGTGCAAGAACAGGGCTGCAAGAAGCAAATGACAAAATGTGAGCTAGTTCATGAAAGTGTCTCTTTCATTTCTATGTGCAGTTTAATGTTCCTCAGACTCGTTGCAGATCCAGAAAACTAGCATACCTATGAGGACTTGTTTGTGGCTTTTGGAACATTGTTTCAACATCAAATATATTTTAAGAATATATCAAAATGTAGCAAACCTGATCTAGCTATAAAAATTAGGATGCACTAGCTGGGCGCTGTGGTTTATGCTTGTAATCCTACCACATTTGGAGGCCGAGGCGGGCAAATCATGAGTTCAGGAGTTTGGGACCAGCCTGACCAACATGGTGAAACCTCGTCTCTACTGAAAATACAAAAATTAGTGGGGCATGGTGGCACGTGCCTGTAATCCCAGCTACTCAAGAGGCTAAGGCAGCAGAATCACTTGAACCCAGGAGGTGGAGGTTGCAGTGAGCTGAGATCCCACCACTGCACTCCAGCTTGGGCGACAGAGTAAGATTCATCTCAAAAAAAAAAGAGGCACTTTTGTTATTAATTAAGTAGCATACTTACTTTTCTGTAAATATGAGATCTGTTATTGTCCCAAGAATTTTGATATTCTATACTTAGTATTAAAAATGATTGGAAAAGTGTACAATTATGATATTCTTAGAGAATATACAGGTGCATATATGTATGTGTGTGTGTGTGTGTGTATACACCTATATATATTATTTAGATAGATGTTTTTTCTCAAATAGTTTTATCACTGAGAAGTCTTGAGTGCCTTGTACACTTATATGTATTAGTTGCCATGATGCTTTTTTTTTTTTTTGGTCTGCTATATTTCTGAAGCTTCCCTTTCCATCTTAATAGCCAACACTGGAGAGAGATCCAAGATGGCCGATCACTAGCAGCTCAGGATTGCAGCTCCCAATAAAAGTGCAGAGAGCCAGTGGACGCCACACTTACCGATAAATTTTTGCTGCCCACAGGCCAGGACATTCCCAGCGGAGGAGCCCCACAGGTCGCCAGCACGACCCTTTTGGCTGGCACGGGTTTTTTGCTGGCGCCTCGGCTCGGCGGCTCTTGGTGCGGAGTAAACGGGACTGAGTCTCCTTTTGGATGATGTTTGGTGCTCTGGTAAGTCAGAGCAGTCCATCCAGCTGATTGAAAAAGGGGCTGAGAAGCCAGACCGGAGACCCCCGGGCAGAAAGACACCACGAATTTCAACGCTGCTGTCTTAGCTATCATTGCGAGTCGCACAGTGAAAATTACATAGATTCTGGAGCTGGGAATTAACAAGCTCGACGTCCACTCAGAGACCTAATTTGAAAGTTGGTAATTACAAAGACGACAGATGGATAAAACCATAAAGATGCCAAGAAGCCACCATAAAAAAACTGAGAACACTCAAAATCAGAAAGTCTCTCCTTCTACAGAGGAC